>NKZP01001137.1:0-116590 GCA_002370765.1 Metschnikowia similis
CATGGCGTCCACTTGTAGCGTACGTCGCAGGTAAATTTGGTATCCATGGGTAGCGCGCTACCCATGGTGGATCTAACATTACACTAAATAAAATTATCTTACACTAAATAAATATTAAAAAATTTACCTATTGCTTGTAAAATACTTATATCCTTACCCAATAAAAAAATAGTCCTAATCAATATATTTTTGCAATCTCATCATATAATTTTTTTTCTTGTCCTGTCGAAAACTTTTTATCCCTTTTTTCCCTTTTTTTTTAGAATTTGTATGGTGACTTTTATATATACCTTTATTCATAATGATTCTTGAGCGGTAGCGCAAAGAGCCCTCAACTCTATATCGAAGAAGCAGCAACTACGGTTTGTGGTTTTATTCCACAGTACTGGTGATCTCAACATAATCATATATTCTGTGGTAGACCGCAACGGTGATTATTACGATGCATGGCTGGCCTCTGAGTAGGCACTGATCTGATGAGTCGCTTGGGTCTCGTATGGAGTTTCAAAGCGGCAGTTTTGCCGAGACAACGATTCTTCATTGCTGCTTTCAGTGTTTCATCTTGGCTTCTGCTGGGTATCTTGAAAGACTCAGAGTAATGTAGCCGATGCCAAAGCGAGCTGTGTAGCAGCAAAGAGTTCCAAGAATTGATCTGGTCTCTGTCTCGTCTCAAAGCTCTTCTTCTCCCGTTGCATTTTTGTCAAAACCTTTTGTGTTAGCAGGCACTGAATTTGGGTCCCATCAAGTCATAGTTGGTCAAACCTTTTCAATGTAATCCTTCAAATATGTATACCCACGCCTTTTTTCAATATTCCACGAGATATCTTGGCTTCTCTAAGCTACGTGTATGGGATTTACGGCTCCAACTACAGTTGTTTCTCCACATATTCACGGAAATAGATACATAGGTTTCAGACGTTCACCGCCATTTGACGAGGGAAAGGGTTGTTCGTTGGCCCTCTGAAAAAGGATCCCGCGATCTCTTTCAAATCTGGTCTTGGGGCCATCTCATCCATCTAATTTTGTAGCGGCTTCCACAGCCTGGTAAATAGGCTTAGCGGGGTGCGAGAGATATGGGCCAAGCGGTGTTGGTTCCGGATCTGGCTGCACAGCCTGGTCACTCGTTACTGGCAATGCACCAACCATGAAGGGTCTTTAGGAGGACTTCATAAAGGATCAAAGAGCCAAGATCACTGCATATGGTTACTTTGGTGTCAAAGTCCACGAGTGAGCTGCACCTTACTAGACCCCAGCCACGGGCGGTGTTGGAACACGTCTGCTTTTCCCTAGATCTCACTAGATCCCTAGGTCTCTATATGACTCCCTATGTCTCTCTGACGTCTCTCTGACGTCTCTCTGACGTCTCTGTAACTCGTCATCTCCTCGTCTATCAAGCGCTCCACTTGTCGAGGAAGTGCAAGGCTTTAGTTTCGAGCACTAGACCTCGACCGATCCATTTTTACTTGAGAAGATGATATGCACATTACTTAGTAGCTCACGACGTGCCATGACTCCCGGCTTCTTTACTAGTGCGGTAGTGCAATGATAAAGCGCTATGGGAAGACGCTATGGGAAGACGCTATGGGAAGACGCTATGTGAAGGTTGAAAAAGAGACAAAGAAACCAAGAAATCAAGAGAAGGACGCGAACTGGGAACAAATGAGGACAGAAAGTGACACGATGACGAGAGAAAAGAGGGTCCCTCGGTTAGAATAGAAAGAAACAGAATGCTTCAAGACCATAGAAGACGAAGGACAGCACAAATAGTAGGTACCGGGACAAAATGCAGCAAAGTAAATTTGTCAGTTTCTGCTCAAAGATTCCAATCATTCTGAAACGTTAACCTTCTATAGCTGCGAGGAAAAAGGAGCAGAAGGGAGTACGCTACCAGGATTGCGCCACAGTTTTTGGTGAGTATCACTACAAGGCACCAATCGGGCGTCTTATCCTGGTCATCCGAGGGGGCATGATGTAGCACCAATAAGCAGCTAAGGTGGCTCCTGTGTAATTCTTCAAGAGCAGATAACAAAGCTTCTCATTCCCCCTTTGGATAGCGCTATTCCCATGGAAGGTGTGGAGCATTCATATGCTCTTCAATTGCTTGCCTTCGCCATGTCCCTATGCTCCTGATGTTTCTTAACATTGGTCGACACGGGGTCAGGCTTTTCTAAAACGGTAATTGGATCGATCAGGGCTCTGAATGAGGTTCAAGGGGAAGGCCCTGTCAGCCCATGTATGGTGGTATAGATAGACTTACCTGTGTGAGGCTGGCCCGAAACTGTCTCCAAACCGCGACGCTGCATCAGATAAGCTGCGATTGGTGGCCCCGAGTCCTAGCGACGAAGGTAAGAGGTCGGACACTGACACGCCTTATTGATGCGGGTTACCGACGATTGGTTCGTTCTTTCACAAATCGCTGTAATATGGGTAGCGCACTACCCAAATGGGACCTGACAGCTTGGCAACCGAATAGATTCCATTTCTCAGAGGAGATCCCAAAAACACAAAGTTGGCGAAGTGCTCCAAATTTAAAGTTCCCTTTGGGTTTGATCCGACAAACGTGCCTATCGCATCATGCCAGAAAATGTCTGGAACGGCTCCCACGAGGTATCGCTGTGGGCTTGTCCTGACTGTGCGATGCCATTCTGTAGCAACATCTTTAATCCCAATGGCTCAACAACTTATTTTTTTTTCTTTTTAAAAGGCTTTGCCAAAAGACCCGTTCAGTTTTATTATCGAGCATCAATACTTTGTTGCAAGTAGCCACCATGTGCTCAGGACGAATCCCAAAGACAAGAGTCCTAGAAGCGTTCAGATGTATCCCATAATCAGTGCTTCTGGCATGTGCTTTAGACATCAAGCTCTGTGGTGTGCCCCAACTCAAGTTTTCTAGCCAGCAGAAAGTACCCCAGGCCCTGGCTAATCAGGTCGGTACCATCACCATCACAAGAAGAGATGTTAGTTTCAGGAACTAGTTCATATCTGGTTGACTTGGTACCAGTTGCAAAGCCTTGGTGCTCCAATCGAGGCAAGCCGCCCACGACTAAACTGCGTTGAGTTGATCAATTCTGTATCAACTATTTCTTGAAAACAAAATTGGCTTTCTGATCTTTACGGTCTGCCAGCCTCAAAAATTGACCAAATCTAATTTTCAATCATGAGACACGGTACCAAAGGGCGAATTGATTTGTTTGATCATATAAGTTTCTGAAAAGGACCAAATCTAACGAAGTTTAGGCTTTTTTTCGACGCATTGATCAAATCCTCAAACACTGGGTTAACAAAAAAAGAAAAGTCTTTGATTCGAAGGCTAGCATCAGTTAAAGGTATCACATATGAATGGTTTTATCATTGCGTTAAGTTTTCGAGTCCACTTCAGTGACGCTGATTTTACTCCCTTTGGGTCGGAGAGTTTCACCTGTTGGCGGCGATTGTCCACAGTGTGATACGGTCCAATCAGGAACCAGCAATGTCGTTGACTCTTTTCTTCTGGACACCGGGCAATATGCGTCCTGCTTTCTCACTTTAGGCCATTGGCTGATTCCATACAATCAGTTAAGAAGAACCTTGACGGGACAGCGAGGACTGGTTGGAGACACATAATCTCTTTTATGTATCTTTATATTTCCTTAGTTTCCCTCCCTCCATTGTTCCAAATTTCCCTCTAATTTCCACATTGTTTCTCTCTATTTTCCCTCCATCTCCTTAGTTTCAAGGCTAATCCTACTTCGGACAATCTGATTTTGCTTCTCCTTCCTCTGATTCCCTTTTGCCTTTTCCTGTCTATTTTGCACTTCCACGTGAGTCCGGCGGGATCACCCTGCTTCAATCAAAGGTCACACAGAGGCCCCGGCCACTCTTGCAGGAAACCAGCCACACCAGCGGAGACTGCAATGGGAGATTCCCGAATTCAAGGGCTTTTGCCAACTGAAACTGATATATCAAACCCGTTCTTGCACAGAAAATACCATCGTCGGCGCTTGGCTCTTGCAACATCAAAGTGTTTTGAGGCTGCACGATTCTGCATTCCACATTCGTATCCTGCTCTGCGTCGCTCCGTATTTCAAGATTGAGTGTTTAAGTGCCAGGGCTCACCCCTGGATCATTCTAAGCGGGTTTTGGTGAACAATTTGATGGAACACGCCATTTTGAATGCCGTGCATATTAATTGACTTCTTGGATTCTAAGACCACGCCGACTTCTTGAGATTTGTTTTAGATTGTTTTCTCTTATCCTGAGTGTATCTTCATTAAAGTCAGGCTTTTCATGTCCTCTTGTAGTGTCAGAGTACTTGGCCTGTAAGAAGTCAAGGTACTTCAGGAGAGAGTATATGTAGAGGACCAAAGGGAGGAGTGCATTAGCGGCAAGACGTCGAATTCCGTGTGCAATCCGGCTGGAAGCCATATAAAGCCATTTGCCTACACACTTCACTCGGACGTCTGTTAGAAATACCGAAATATCCCTGTGTAGCAATACACCAAGTCAAGTTGAAATGCAGAGTAAAGTGTTACTCCTCCAAGATGTATTCTGTTATCTCCTTCGGGTTGACTTCTTAAGATACTCTATATTCCATCGGTATTCTGCTGTAGTTGCTTGGAGATATTCTTCTGTTGATATCAGATTTTCCATCTCAATTCGATGAACGGTATGTTTTGGTCAACTCTTCTAATCCTTTCGATGTCGTCTAGACTAGCGACGATATCATCCATCTCGATTGGCGATATGCGAGCATGTTCATTGTATGACTTGTGATATCGTTTCAAATTGGTGATGTTCAATGACACTGCTCTTTGAGGGTCTGAACGAATTTCTTATGCATTGTCGTTAACCACCTTTGATAATTTGTGGGCTCCTTCATAAATTATTATTCCAGCTCTGAATCGAGTGATTGCGCTGGATTTGACTAGGCTTTCTCCCCCTTTCGGAATCGTACGTCTAGTTGATGACGATTAGCGTATCATCCCGTCTTTTTTTTATTTCCCTCTCGCATTTCTGTCTGAACAGAAATTTTGTTGTAAGGCAAATGAACTTTCGAACATCTCGACAGGGTAATTCCGAGGAATAGAACGCAATGCCCAAGGATGCCATCCTTGGTTGGCCATATAAGGAGTCTCGCCCAAAGACACTTATAAAGTGATCCTTTTGATGATAACATAGGCCTGAATGATTTGTTCGTTCAGTTTGTCCGTCTGTTTGGGGAAGGCCCTGGGGTAAGCGCTGCGCATAAACCAAGCAGCAGTCTGGAACCGGCGAGATCCGTGCACCGGGCGCCGCCTTGACACCCGTGCACCGCCGCGGTTGCGCGAAAATTCCCTCATGCGCACCTAACCCCAACGTCCTCATCACGTCTTCCTAAGGGTATACTTAGTGACCCTCATTGCCCATCAGTGACCCCTCCGTATCCTAATCTACCCCTCATTGGTCCCTCATCTTTCCACCTCCTCCTCCATATACCGTCATCTGCCATGCCTGTCAAAGCCATCCCCAAACTCACGCTAGCACGAAATGGCGTGGGAGCGTTCGTCAAGCCGTGCTTCCGCGTCTCCATTGGCTTTTGCAACTGGGGCGGCTCGTCGCAAGGGGTCAGGGACCTCCTTAGCCTCAAGACGGCAACGTTCCACAAGTTTGTCTCCGACAATAAGGATACCATGTTTGAGATCCAGCGCCGCAACGGACATCCAGACTGCACTTTCTACTATAACAACGGCAGCCACGAGACCGTTGATGTGCGCAACATGAGCTCGGCGGAGGTGACCAAAAAACTTGCTGAGTTCATCAAGCGGTCAGGAAACTCTCCTTTCAAGTTCAATCACAAGGTCATGTCCAATAACGAATCGGTGAGAGGAATTTGGTCACCGTTCTTCACGGCCAAGAAAGACAGACACAGAATATAAATGGGATCATCCGTTAGCTTCAAGAGCCCAGAGATTGGTGAAGGGTACATAAGTGCAGGGTACAGAGACAGGGATATCCACTAGGTCCAGATCACCGGCCAATTCAGGAGAAGAATTTGTCTTGAGCAAGAGCTGATGGCTTTCCCAGTTACATGCTTGACCAGATGAGATTATGCCCCACGATTAGACGTCAGGACTCAGGCAATAGTCCCGTTGCCTCAGCCGCCTCTGAGCACCCGCCAGATACTTTCAATTCAACGTTCTCCGGGCGCTGTCAGCAGACGGGTCCGCGAAGCAACTGTATATACTCAAAGCGTGAGACTCGTCTTGGCAAGGCTGATCCCTGGCCGCAGCCTATATAATACCATGTATGTTCTCGTCACGTCTCAACGCTTTGCGCAAGCGGCTTGGCGTGCGCTAGCCATTGTAACAGTCCTCATTTGTTCACGAGGCGTCATATCTACAAGTGAGGACTAGGCGGCAAGTATACGGCCCTGTACTTCGTGTCACTGCTATAAAAGCTAGATACCGCCATAGCTATGGCTTACAGGAACAACCGGTGCTAGCCATAGCAAGGCGGAATCCAAAGACACCAAGAAGGTGGCGGGTCTAGCTGGGAAAGAATGAACGGGCCACGAGTTCTGAGCCAGCTACAGGCGTTGCCACCATGGCGGATCCAGAAGGCCCGTTTGGTGCCATCGTGCTGTATTGTTAGGCGAATGGCCCGGTTGGTTCAGGTTTTGGAGCACGTAAGACTGGCACAGCCTTTTGCCACTCGTTGAGCTTCCCAAACAGCCACATATCCTGATCAGCCACCGTATCCTGGCCACTCGGCCCGCTAGGCTCAAGATCTTCCAAGGGGGCGGTTCCAAAACCACGGATGCGTCTTCCTCCCGGAGGAGAAACGCCTGAGAAAAAGACGCTGTCGAAACCCGAGATCTCCTCCATGGTCGGATAAATTGAGCAAGGCAATGGAGTACGCCTGAAAGAAGCGCATTTCACGTGGCCTGTAGTCGGTGATTCCTAATAATAGAATCACGTTGGCATATTAAAGCCGGCTAGGGCAGGTGGTCAAGCAGATGGTAGAAAAGTAGGCTAATTTCAGAGAAAAAGCAACTTGGGCAGCCTGCACCGAGTCGGAGAGTGCCGCCAGTGTCTCGCTTGGGTCTTGAGTCGACTGCACCACACCTGAAGCGCTGGTTCGGTCCTGGAGCTCATAATGCAGAGATGCTGGACCTCTTCGGCCGATCCCGCCATCAACATGCAGCATTAACGAGTAACGCAGCGAATCATATCAATTGGTCATGGCATAGAGACGGCCATATAGACAGCTATCGAAGCAGGTATCGATGCAGCCATCGAAGCAGCCCTCGAAGCAGCCGTCGATGCAGCCATCGAAGCAGCCCTCGAAGCAGCCGTCGAAGCAGCCCTCGAAGCAGCTCTCGAAGCATGTATTGAGGTATTGAAGCGCCATTCGCTGAGCCTAATATAAGCAGCGTTTGAGTAGGTGCACTATAAACTGCCATGCTTCAACGATGTAACAGAGCTAAACCCATTTTAAAAAATAGGGCTTGTTAGACTCCCCGTGGGTAGTGTGCTGCCCATAGGTGCTCAAGTGGACTGCGACGTACGGCTGGATGCGGTAACCAATATAAATAGACTTGTTTGAGCCGAATGCGAGGACAGTCGCATGTACGGTTCTGAACGGGAAGTCAACTGATTGAAGTCGGCACCCTTTGGGATTGAATAGTTGTTTCCCAGTTTTTACTAGTCATGCTTTCTCAGCGGTAAATCAGTGTTTGTACTGATATTACTAATAAACACAATTTTGAATTTGTAAAGATATCAGAATTTCAATGAGGCTCCTCTTTACAACTCTTGCTACATTACTTATTTAGCCTTGTATAACAAGTCTTAGATCCACCATGGCGCGCTACCCATACATACACAATTGACTGCGACGTGCGGCTACATCAAACTGTCCATACCCGCCTGGAGAGAGGCGTGTCCAATCCGACCGCCTATCGAGAATACGACGGCACCACCTGCACCTTAACATGCGCAGCGCCGTGGCTTACTCGAATACAACGCCGATGTCTTCTCAGAAGGAGGACCAATCCCGCCTCAGACGCCACTTTGGCCTACGGAAAAGCCAGATTGGGACTTGATGATGATGTGTTGTTGATGATGATTATGCGTTGTTGATGATGATGATGTGTTGATGATGATGATGTGTTGGGCGACCGGGGAGGTACGGGTGTGTCCAACCAACTTCCACCCCAGATGGCGCCATCGGGACCACGCCTCATGCGGCCCGAGCCATTTTCTTCTATACGAGTATGGATCCCCTTGTTTAGGCATCATAAACGAATGCATCTTTTTAAGTTCTTGCCGCTAACAACTACAAAGAAAAAAGCAATAAGTTAATACATAATACTAATGTAATATATCTAAGTAAAGATCGAATATTATATCTTCTCATATAACTTTAGTCAAAAAAAAAAAAAAAAAAAAAAAAAAAAAAGAGTTTATCCTCCTGCTACTCTTTAAAAAATTAAAAGTTCAATTATTGATTGCTAAATTCATAAATACTGCGAAGCCTCTGTCATCTCCTTTTGACTAAGAAGACTTCACCAGTAGCACACAAAACGTAAAGCAGCCCACTCATTATGGAAGCTTCTCAGTTCAATTCTGAGTAATTCAAAAAACACGAGAACATGATGTTGGATCAAAGTGCTTTTCGAGTCGACATGATTCGACATACATAGACCTAGCTCAAATCTAGGTGACTTGCCAATCAGTCTAGATGGAAGCAATAAAACTATATAACGCCTTATATAATGCCTAGAGGCTAGGCATAC
Organism: Metschnikowia similis; assembly: GCA_002370765.1. Classification (NCBI taxonomy): domain Eukaryota; kingdom Fungi; phylum Ascomycota; class Pichiomycetes; order Serinales; family Metschnikowiaceae; genus Metschnikowia; species Metschnikowia similis. The sequence continues at coordinate 8,756 of NKZP01001137.1, forward strand.
GAAATTATGTATACACTTTTTTATGATGCCGCACCTTGCCTCTATGCTTGGTCCGAACCGCTGCGTCCTTCCGACGCCTAGACCGATGAGCCCTTCGCTCAATGGGGCTTAGCCGGTCGACCGCTCGGCACGACTAGCCCGATTAAGGCCTATCGAAGACGATAGCACCGCTTTCTGTACTACTCGGATGAATTCCCTTCTTTTGGATCATCAAAAAGTACATCTTCTCCTGGTCTTTACGCAAGAGCCTGATACAGTTAACACCATGTCAAAATATAACAATTATTCTCATGAATTAAAATATTGACAATCACTTGAATCGGTAGAGCCTGTTGCCGAAGAATCAAAAGAAGATATAATACAAGAATAAAACAAGAAACTAATAACTAAGAAGAAATAAAATAAGAACAAGAAGCTAATAAAATAATAGCAGAGAGTATGGTAAGTTGGAATCCTGATAAGCCAGCGTTTTCATTGGTGGAAGCTTCAAAAAATACAAGGATTTAATAGTAAGGGATTGTCATGTTCTTTTTGTTCTTTGTTACCGCAAGTACTTGGAGCAGATGTATTTGTTGAGGATCGCTAAAACAAGGGGGATCATCTAGACTGATTTAGGTGAAAGCTGGCCAGGCCACATAAGTCATTTGTCGCTTCATGACGGGGCGCGGTCCCTATTGCACCAGCTTTTGACCTTGACGGGCCCCGATTCAAAACCTTTTGGCATTGGTGGGGAGACTGGTCACGTCCGTACCACCTTCACGGGCCAAACGGTCCCAAACAGGTAAATTTCAGCTAAAAAAGGTATCTGCTGGGTCCTACATCCGAGAAACCATGGTGTTGCACCCGAAAAGTGCAAAAGGTGGACCCCGTCTAAGCCTCGACGGTACGCGGTCTGAATACGACACGTCCCTCTCCATAATGCTTACCAACGGCTTCACCATGTGACCGCACGCCTCAGGTTGATTGTGTATCCATGGTTAAGGTGGTGTCAGAATCATGATGCAAAAGAGAAATATTCAATGTACAAAGACCACATTAAGTGGGTACATGACACTAAGGAGAGTATGCTGTCTACAGTTGCTATCTACAGTGGAGGCTGACGCAGACCACCGGGACTGACGCAGACCACCGGGACTGACGCAGACCACCGGGACTGACGCAGACCACCGGGACGACCGCTCCGGGCTGTCACGCAAACAATTCCCTGGCTGGCAGCTACTTCCAACATGATCATTTCGCCCTTGGCGAGAAACTCCAAGAAACATCATGTAAAAAAGATCAAAATAAAAAGAATAGAACCTGGAAAAGGGCGTGTCGCGTGATACGACACATTCCCACCACCCAGCGCTCTTGCTTCACTGATTCTCCTCGAGCAAGCGTTTCCAGCCTCGCACCACCGCCTTCTTTTCGCGGTTGTATGGCAAGAGGCAGACGGATGCCTCCGTGCATTGGTCCACCCATTCGTTGGCGCTACTTCGGATCTCGTTTCCGTCGCGCATCACGCACGAGTAAAATGGCTTGCCTTGGATGCACCAGTCACGGTCCAAAGTCAACTTGGCTTTTTTGACGCTGGGCCCCACCATCGGCCGTTGGTATCCATACCCAAAGTACCCGCCATACTTGGTGTGGTTGGTGTGAGCATAGCCGTTGCTGAAGGTGAACTCAATGGCAACGTCGGACCGGCGTCCGTACCTGAAGGAAGCGTCCTTGAGAAAGTCCGAGCCAGAAAGGCAGTAGTACCGGTCTCCGACCTTGGCGAAAAATACCATGGGATATTCAGAAAGGCGCAGCGGCGAGGGCACCAGGTCGGGCACCAGGTCGGGCAACAGGTCGAGCAACAGTTCGGGCACCAGTTCGGGCGCCGGGTTGGACACTGCCGTATTTGGGAGCTCCGCCAAGTTGGGTGGGTTCCTCGGAGTCACGCCGTCTTCATCCACGTCCAACAAGAAGACCGACACCTCGAAGCACGTGAACTCATCGTTGCTGGTCTTGATGATGCGGTTGAGCCACCTCTGCTCGCCGCACGCGTAGAACTGGCGGCCGGTGATTTGCATGTTGGCATTGAATTCGAAGGCCGCTGCCTGGACCTTTTTGCCTTACGCAAACCCGTCTCCGTGGATACCCACCATGCCCTGGGGCGATACAACGGCCCCTTTGCGCACGCTGAACGTGGGTACCACCTGCTGGTTGCTCTCAGCATAGAAGAAGTTGACTCCCCGAACCTCACTGTCTTCAAAGACCGAGAGCGGTATAAGCTTGTTCCCGATGCGGGCATAGAAGGCCGAAGGGTACTTGGGATCTACCCAGAAAGCGGACGCCGAGACCAATGGGGATGAGTTGCTGGAATTTCATGCTGATGCCTTGAACGGCTTCCCTCTCCCGCGTATTTGTACCCGGCTTGCCCAGGTGCAATGCCCGATTTGCCAAGAAAGCCTGCAGAGCCCAGTCTTGGCGGGGTATATCGGAATCTGCTCTCGATTTCGGGGAGAAACCACTCCGCTGCCTCGAACACCCTCAATCGACGGTTTCCGCTCGGAACATTAACTCCGGACGAGGTAACGAAGCAATGCAAACGAGAGAGTCTCCGGCGGTTGCATGAAATTAATGCCAAGGAAAAAGCCCCGGACATTATGCCGACACAGCGAGAAAGCCCCGGGCATTATGCCGATACAACGAGAAAGTCTCCGGACATTATACCGCAACAATAAGAAAGTCTCCGGAGATAGTACCAAGCAATGCACAACAGCCGCCTCAAATCACCGGACTGTCTAGAAGACGTGCCATGTGAAGGAAGTAGCCATGGGCGGCTCGCCGGATGGGTGGCCAAAAATGACAATCAAGCGTGGAGCCGCCATGCAAATGGCTATCCTTACACTTGCGCTTGCCAAGTCGGCCCTACCGAGACGGGAATGCCTTGATCTGGGTCGAAACTGTCAATGTTTGGGTTCCCAAACACCATCACACTGCATGACATGTTCTCCACCAACGCACACGCACCGGTCAAGGCGTGGTTATGCTGTGGGCTTCGCACACTGCTCATGCAGACGACAACAATGAAGTGGGAATTTCACTCAAGACGTTCCTTCCCCATTCATCTCCTCTATGCATCAACTTCCCATTGTTATCTCGGAGATGCAACGGCTGCCCATTGGTATCACGGAAATGCGGAATATAGAGAATTCCGCAAAAAAATTGCCATTTGCATTGCGCTGGGTGGAAATCATGCTGGGAAGAGCCTCTATTCCTTTCTCAGCGTTCCAAAATCGCCTTCTTTTCTTGGTCCCTTCGAACCCCATGCAATCCACTTCCAGTCTGCATGCAGTGCCTTGGCCCTCTCTAGGCCCATTGTGAGCGCGGACAGCTTCAATCGAAGATCCTCCCCTTCAAAGTGACAGGCCTTGTACTTGCGCCTCGGCGCCACCATCCGTGTGCTGGTGTACGATCTCACTTGCATGAACAGTTAGCAGGGCCAGGCGGGCACGTGACTCGGTCTTTCTCGCAGCTCTTGAACACGCCTGGCGCTCGCCGGGCGCTCGCTGGGTGCTTCTTGCAACTCTTGTTCACCGAGCTGGTTCCACCTTGACTAACCAAGCGTGGGCACTCCTGAAACTTTTCGCTCGGGATGGCGGGCCCATGACCATCTCAATCCATGTTTCCTGGTAAGGGGTCGGAAAACATCCAATACCCCATCTCGCCATCCCGGGTACTTGCATCGACATGGCCATCGACGACCTCTGAAGCTCCCTGACCCACTTCGCCCAAGTGGAGTCTTGTACTGGTGTTTGACAATTCGCATGATCCACCCTTTGCAACCGAAAGTCACCACAGGTTTCCATAAGTATCTCGCGGCGGGTGTTTTTCAATCATAGTCCTCCAGGCCTCTGGTGGGAATTGAGGATTTCGGCTGTTGCACACAGCTACATTCACCGCCGTCCAACCCACTGGTGACGGTCCAAAGCGAGAAGAACAGGTTTTTAAACAAGCGTACCAGCAATCGGGTGGAACGAGGGCCAATGCCTTCGAAGTTGGGATGAACCAGGGGTATTGCGCTCTTAGCCGCGGCAATGATGATGATGATGATGATGATGATGATGATGATGATGATGATGATGATGATGATGATCGTGGATTCACAGACCAATAGTCTGTAAACTGCCTTGGACGAAACCGAAGTTGTCGATTACAGTTGCATCCCAAGTTGGAGCGTATCAATGGCGTGTTTTGCAGCCTAGGCAGCTTTGGGTTCACACGGGATGCATGGATGACAAACGGCTCTTCGGAACCGGCCCACCAGTCCGCCAAAATGCCGAAACCCCACACTGCGGCTGCGAAACACCCGGCCACCTGTCCTTCCGCCAAAGGCTTCACACGTATACCTGCACAGGTTGTGGGCCATACATGAAAGGTATTGCATGCAGTCCGCCATCAAAAATTTGGGGACGATTCAAAACGCACACCGGTCATGGTGTAGTGTATTGCATGTGTCGAGCGTCCCGTACCGCGCTCGAGGGTACCGGTGTGTCATACGACTCAAATACTGCACCTTGCCCCAAGGGTGCGGCCGCTTGTTCGCGCTGGCCTGCCCTTCCCAGACACGCATCGCTCTCGCATGCAACTTTGGTCGATGTTTCGCGCCTTCCTGTCGTTTGCGGAAAGGTGTCTGTCTCAGTTGCCGTTTCCAGACGTCTCTCGGGCATGAATACTGGCAGCCACAAGTAGCCGGAAAATTTTTAACGGCCCGTCTCCTTTTCCTCCCGACATCTCTGATGAACTATAAGAACTACCAGAAAGTGTTGGACTTCGCTCCAAACAAAAAGACCGCTGGCGGCTACCGGCACGTGAGTCCGGCCAAATCCGCCCCCAAGCGCAGAACAAAAAGCGGGTGTCTAACATGCCGAAGCCGCAAGAAGAAGTGTGATGAAGAAACCGAAGGCGGAAAGTGCCAGGCATGTATCAGGAACTTTCTAGATTGTTCATGGCCCGAGAAGACATCCGTGAAGTTGCCAGCATCTTCGGCACCGGCTCATCCCGAAGCAGTTCAGCCAAAAGCAGCCGAAACACCCGTGCCGCACCCCGCCCCTCCCCAACTCCTCGCTACTTCTCAAATCGAAAAACAAAGGCTCCGACAGCTACACATGCCCATTTTGCCAAAGTTTCGGGAGAAGATTTCCCATGGCGCCAGTGCATACCCTTCTCCAGTTGCTTCGCCCCAATTTCCAGCGGTGGAGCAGGAGGATTCGCATGGATGCGGGGACCATGAGACGATGCAGGCAATCACTCTTCCCCCCATCCGAACACCGGCACGGAAGTCTTCCATTGAGCGTTCGCGCCAGCCTGCTAAGTTTATTGTCACGTCATTTGACCGCGACCGCGCATTGCTCCACATCAAAAGCTAAGGTAAACGTTGGGGAATAGCACTTTGAATGGTCGAATGTCAAACCCGATGGTCGCGGTACCTGGCTGTTGTGCAGAAACAAGATGGCCAGAAGTATGGGATTTAGAGGCCGTGGATGCTTACGTAGCTCGATGCGGCATTGCTTGGCCATTCCACGCGTCATGGGTGCTAGCTGGTCTAGCAGGCGTAATAGGTAATTTTAATTGATTGGCGCACTAGAGCCGAACTTGGATGAATGATGCGATGATGTATACTGAGTGTTTGGGTGGGTTGATTCGTGACTAAGATTGGTCGAATGAGCCACACCTTCGATAGGAGTCTTTGCCGCTCCACTTGGCTGGGGCATGATGCCTCGGCCCTTAATATGCTTCTTATCAGTCACGTGCTGTGCGCTCGGTGCACACAAGGAACTGTGTGCGGTTGCTTGTCCTGTGAGGCCATGTCATGTGACCATAAGGTATGGAGAATTGCGAGGGTAACGAGAATTGCAACGTTATAGCCAAACGCCTCAGCAGGCGCACGTTTCCCTGCTTTAAAGTTTTGAAAAGTCCGCATCAATGACCGTACAAACACTGATGAAACACTCATGCAAAGTACAAGCAATCTTTGCAACATAAAACCTGTCCAAAATAAAACCTATCCAGCATGCAATATTCCGACACGCAAACCTTCCAACACGGAACCTTGCAGCATGCATAAAAATAGCCACTTGCTCTGTGGCGTCTACTCCTCGCGCATGGTGTCACCAAACTGTGGCTCCCCAACGCAGTCGTGCATGGCGCCAGGCTAGCGCGGCCGTGTATGCAAGCCCCACATATTTCGCAGCACTCTTGAATTGTGGCTTCGATTTGCAATACCCGAGCTTTGTCAGCATAGGCTTATAAATACGCAGCCACACCCACCACAATTGCCCGCCACTATTCTTTTGCTTCTTACTCATTCTCCCGCTTCTGGTAACCGGCTGATTGACCCTTTTCAAGCTTGACCATTTTTGTTGACACTATCAACTCGCCTGAGTACTCTTGAATACACTTTGAGGCGCTTCACCACACCAACTGATTCCACTCCCCACCGTCCAGGTATATCAGTACAACAGAAAAACTTACCATGTCTGAAGTCAAATCCCCCCACTCTGGAGACTTCGATACCCACTTCAATAAGGAAACCGACCAGGTGATTGAGGATGGTATTCTCACTGTAAGTGAGTTGAACAGGCGGAAGGCAGCATTTCCAGAGTTTTTGCCCACCTGGAACCCAAACGAAAAGTACCAGCCTTTAAAGTTCTTCAAGCACAAAGACCCCGGATTGAGAGCAGACCCCGAACTCCCAAACTTGTTCCCCAAAGACGGCCCGTCCGCGCAAAAGCGGATCACGCCAAAAATGGGCACCGAGGTCAGAGGCGTGCAATTGTCCCAGTTGGACAGCAAGGGCAAAGATGAGTTGGCGCTCTTTGTGGCCCAGCGCGGGGTGGTTGTTTTCAGGGACCAGGACTTTGCCAGCCACGGCCCGCAGTTCGCGGTGGAGTACGGGTCGCACTTTGGCAGGCTCCACATCCACCCCACCTCGGGCGCGCCATTGAAGCACCCGGAATTGCACATCACCTACAGAAGGGCCGACCCCAACGAGTTCGAGCGGGTATTCTCTCAGAGAACAAATGCCATCTCGTGGCACTCGGACGTGTCGTACGAGCTCCAGCCTCCGGGAACCACGTTCTTTTCTGTATTGGAGGGCCCCGACTCCGGCGGCGATACCATCTTTGCAGACACAGAGGAGGCCTACAACCGCTTGTCGCCCGAGTTCAAAAAGAGATTGAGCAACTTGAATGTTTTGCACTCTTCGGATGAGCAGGCGGCCAACTCGCGCGGCCAGGGAGGCATCGAGAGAAGGAAGCCGGTGTCCAACATTCACCCTTTGATCAGAACGCACCCTGTCACCGGCCGCAAAAATATCTTCTTGAACAAGCCATTTGCACGGAGAATCGTGGAGCTCAAGCAGGAGGAGTCCGACTATTTGTTGAACTTCTTGTACAACCACATTGAGCAGGCCCATGACTTGCAATTGCGTGCATCGTGGGAGCCCCGGACCGTGGTTGTGTGGGACAACAGAAGGGTGGTGCACTCAGCAGTGATTGATTGGGACTCTCCCGTGTCGCGGCACGCGTTCAGAATCACCCCACAAGCAGAGAGACCCGTGGAGAACTTGGAAGATGCTGAAGACGACCATGCGGATGTGGGGGATGTATTGGAGGGCTTCAAGAACTTGTGAGTCAGTCCTTGTTGCAAGGCCACGTGTGGCAGTGCCACGAATACATGAGCGCGGTACGAGAGATCTGGAGAGAGCGCTCCAAGGAACCAAAAATAATTGCGGAAAGACCAAGGTGGCACAAAATAGTCAATGAAAGAAATGTATTGTCGGCGATACCAACTTAGGATGTGTGACATGCAAGCTTCAAGGCGTTTTGCCAGTCGAAGCAGGACAAGAATCTATAGGCCGCAGGAGCGTCTTCAGGTTTGCAATGAGAGATAGAATCAACGAATCCGCATGTGCTTCGGAAGAGGTAGCGCAAGAAATCGCTTTGAGTTAGACCACAGCCAAGCAAGTCCCTTCGCTCCGAAGGCTTAACATCAAGACTGGGCTTGACCACCAGCGGGGCCTTGGATCCTTTCGGCCAGACTAGCCCGCCGAGGACCTGCAACAACTCAGCGATATCCTCCACCTTTACCACGTTGACGTATAAGGCAAGGCCCGGGTCTTACATGAAGGAATTCCGAATCGATGGCATCAGTGATGCAAGAGTGTATGAGAATTATGGAAGAGTCTTGGTTGTCGGGTAACAGTCGTTCTCATGGGACAATTCCGGTGTACTGGAAGGTGGTGTACTGGAGGGTGTGTACTGGAGGGTGGTGTACTGGAGGGTGTGTACTGGAGGGTGGTGTACTGGAAGGACTTACAGTCTAAGGTGGAAAAGTGTCAGACCCATCAAGGTATGCGGTACCGTACACATGGGTGCCATCGCCTGCTGGTGTGCGACGTCGCTCCGGTATCTTGTCTTTTCTATACCTGGGGCCCTGTTGCTGGCTACCGCATACAAACTTCACCAGAACACTTGGCATCAGCCCGATTGGGACCTTTTCGAGAGGCGATGAACGAGAGCAATCTTCATGGCTCTTGATTCACCCACAATCCAACAAAAAGCATGTGAATGATTAGTCATTATAGGAAATAATGTGATCAAAGGGCAAGATTTAAATACTCATCGTCATGTAATGAAGGATGCAATTGTAATGATATGCAGGTTTAATGGGTGATGATATAGGACTAAAGATGATATAGAACTAATCATGAGGAATGATATAAAAGGGTGTAATGGCGGTTTTCTTCATCAACATTTAGTGCTTAGAAGATGTATTCTTGGATGATCCCGGGAGTAAGGTGAATGTCTACCCTGTACAGAATACCTGGTCAACATTTAATGAGAATGTCCCGTTCGGGCTAGTTTTTACAATAGTGGCATGGCAGGTCTGACGTTGCACCAAGAAACCCACGTTGCAGAAACCCACGTTGCATCCGATACCCTGCTCTGGTGGTCCCTTGTCTGGACCTCCTGGTAAGCTGTCGGAAAAGGCCTGCTCTATGCAGACCGCCGCTACTGCCTTAGTAAGCAATTCAAGATGATATAGAGAAAGAATCTTCAACTTTGCTGCTTTTCGAAATGTCTTGATTAATAACGCATGGTGAACCTGCTACCAGGAACAACCGTGTAGCTCGTCCCAATAATAAAGTTTGAAAAACGCGAGTCTGGTAGAAAACGCAATGTAGTCATATGATGTTAATCTTGCTAAATACTTTTCAAATAGAAAGAGAACGATTGCAGATTAATAGAAGGGATACTGATGTAATTCATATAACGGTTTTGGTCACTGGCGGACTCGCCATGGGTAGTGTGCTGCCCATATGTGCTCAAGTGATGTCTGCGAAGCACGGCTAGACGCGGGTCACCAGACCCTGCCTCTACGGTGCGAATCGCTCAGCTTCCCTACCGGCGAGGTCTAGGCAGATGAGCCCTTTCACGACGACGGCCTATGCGGCTCGGCACGACTAGCCCGATTAAGCCGATAACGGCCAGAATACGGTGGCGTAGTCGCGGCCTATCTTTCTATGTAAAGACGATTCCACGGATCATCAACGAATACCTCTTTTCTCATGGCGCCCCGCAGAACCTGACAGACTGCATGAATAAAGATGAAAATATCTCCGAAGGTTCAGCCACCAATGTCACAATATAAGGGAGTGGGACTGGTGTGGCTGCGTCGGTCCCTCTATAGTAAGCCGAGGGCAGCACCCACTCTTGGACACTTTGGGCTGTCATTCTATAGGACCCCCGTCCACTGTCAAATTATGTCTGATGGTGAGATCACAAGAATCCAACTTAGAATAGACTAGAAATCCCCAACTGAACATGGAGGAAATGCCCGTATATATACGATGGGTACACGCGAGCCTGCATATACATGAAACAAGGTGCCATTATGCAGGCAGGGTGCTTTATCTCCACGCTAGTACAAGCCCACCGCCCCGGCAGTGCCATGATGACCGAAGACATCTAGCCGCCACATGCGGGTTTGTGGCCCAGAGGTTGACAATTCACTGCTCATTCCTGCATGGCACGGTTGCTCCTACAGTGCACCAGTCCGAGCGACACCAACATACATGGTGAGTTCGGACGGTAAGTTTGGACGGTAAGTTTAGATCCATCTAATCAGGTCCAGTGATTTGGAACCAGCTCCTTCGCTTGAAATCAGTTTATTTGTGTGTAATCAAGTTCTAATATCTCCGTGTTCAGTCGAGGGCACTGCATACACGCCCGTTTATGCGGTATCCAACAAGTAGTTTGTGGCGGCGTCCACGTCCCAGCCCTCCCTTTCCAAAGCTTTGACCACAGCATTCTTCTCGAATCCCATGGCCACAAGTTCTTGGATGGCCAAGTCATGACTTTCCGTCGGCGGGGGTGCCGCTTTCTTCGGGTCCTGTACTGCAGCATTGCCGAACCCGGCGAATAACTGCTCCCATTCGTCGGTTTCTGCCTGGTTGGTTTGGCCAGGTGTTTCTGAGCTAACGCCCGGCGCCGAACTGAAATCCGGCGCAGACCCATGGTTGTATTCGTGCACTTCTGCGCCTGTAAAGTGGTCATTTATAGACAAGCTTTGCTCGTCAAAGTCGTCTTCCCCATCATCATGGGCCATCTTCAAATCGTCAAACTCGTCGCCGAACAAATCGTCTTGGTCGCCGACATCAGGAACCGTTGGCTTGAGATCGTCGAAATCGGCCTCGTTGTCCTCCGGCGTCAAGCTCTCCATCGCGTCGTCGAACTTCTCTGTGGCCACTTCAGCTTCTGAATCAGAGGAGCTTTCATCGATGTCGAGTTCTTGAGGTGACGGGAACTCCTCGTCCTTATCATAACTAGCTGGGATCTGCGGTGTGGGTTGTCCATACTTCAACTTTTCATTGGCCTCTTCGGCATTGACTATTTCAAACAGCCCTGCACCTGAGGATTCTCTCTCACCTTCACTGAAGCCGTCGTACATCTGCCTCTGGCTAGTCTTGGGCGCTGCCACTTGTTCTTCCAGAGTTTCGTGGTCGCTAACATCGTCCACATTATCGTCTCTGACTGATAAAGATGGGTTGTTCTGAACGCTCGATGTCAACGAGTCCGTGCGTTGCACCCCCACCAACCCACTAGGGATACCGGCTATGCCACTCAGAAGACCATTTTGGGCCGACTGGAATCTGTAGTCAGAGTTGCTGGGAGACGTTACCGGCGTGACTCCAGAACCACCAGCCTCAGTGTGCCTAAACAGCTCAATTGCCGAAGATGTAGACTCCCGGTTAGTTCTTTCACTACCGCTGACATCCCTCGCCTCGGCAGTGAATCCGGTAGATAGTTCTGGAAACCGGTGGTTCAATTCCTGAATATCCTCATTGTATTGCGGAAGCAAGGTCTTATCTGGGGCCGGCGTCTCGTCTTCGAAAGCCCCACGTACTGAATCATGGCCTTTGGCAGCATCATCCATGCCGGTTAAGTCCGTTGAGAACTCATTGGCAGTAGCATCCACCGCCACGTTAGTGTCAAGTACTTCATTTGCCACAACACCATCCTGTCCCTTGGAAATTGCATTGGCGCCCTTAGTAGATTCTGTAAAGTCACCGCTTGAGGGCACGTTGGCAGGATCTGCAAACTCATGTGCTTGGTTTTGAGTCCTCACTGGTTCACTTCGTTCGCTCGGAGTCTGAATTGCATTTTTCTCGTGGCTTTCGGAACCACCGCCATTGAAAGAACCCTCGCTGGCAGCCACACCAGCAGCAGCAACACCACCTACCGCACCAGCCATGAGCTTGTTAAGTTCCAGTTGCTTCTCACTAAGCTGCTTGCGACTTCCCTCGAGTTCTCTGTGCTTTGCCTCGAGCTCCTTCTTCTGTGCCTCGTGAGATTCCAACTCTCTTTGAGAACTCTCATATTCGTCTAATAACTTGGCATACTGAATCTCAGAGTCAGAAATTTTGCCCTTCAACTCATCCAATTTCACTAACGAAACCTGCACTTGAGATTTGCGCACATCCGCATCGTTAGAAAGGCGCTGAACCTCCAGTGACTTGGCTGCCAATTCCTTCTCCAACTCGGCATTCTCTGCGTTCAAATTTCCCAATTTTTCCCGCAAAGACGAATTGATCTTCTGGTGTTCTTCCACTTGCAACTGCTTTTCGTGCAATTCGTTTGTGACGTTATTGAATTTGGCCTCAGCGATCGAGGCTTCAGATCTCAATGCCTCCGTTTCCTCCTTGGCATTGCCTAAGGTCAAGACCACCTGCTCAACTTGCTTCACTTCATTTGCATATGAAGTTCTCAACAGTTTGAGCTTCAGATTGATTTCCTCTTTGACTGCCAAGATTCTGGCAAGTTCTGCTTCTGCACGCAACTTTTTCTCGTGAAGAGCAGAGGTCTGACCGGATAGGGATTTGATCTGATTGGAGAAGTTTGCTATATCAGATGTGGCTTCAGATAATTGACCGGAAACTTCAGAATCTGCCAATAAATCGTTGTTTTCGGGCAAGGTCTGGGTTGTTGGCGCTGATTCAGGAAAGACGCTAGTTGTTTGCAGCTGGGAGAGAGGCAGTGAAGAGACTACACTGCTTCTACTTCTTGGAGGTGCAGGAACGCTTCTCAAAGCTTCGTAATCCACCGTCTTTGCTTTAGACAGGATCTCTGAACTTGATGGTGCTCCTGGATTCGAAGGAGGTGCTTGACGAACGGGAGAACCGGTGTCTTTTGACAGTACATCTTCGCCGATCAAGTCAGACTCATTGGCAGTAGGCTTCTTGCTGATCAACGATTGACCAAAACTTGAAGTTGGTTTGAAAGTCAGCGAGATTGGAGACCTGCCATGGGTCAAATCGCTATTGCTGACTCTTTCGGGCAACGTGGGCCTCTGAGGAACGCTTAATTCAGGAGCATTGCTGGCTTTTGGTTGACCAGAAGAGCCAAAAATGTCCACTAAGTCGTCCAAAGACGATTTAGGGGCTGCAGTCTGTTTCTTTTCTGGGCTCATAGCAGTTAAAGTAGCAGAGTTCAGAATCGTGCGAGATTGTTGCCCTTGTTGATTGTTTTGAGGAGCTCGGGAAGCTTGCGGAGCTTGTATAGTTTGCGCAAGAGACTTGATCAATTCTTCCGGAACAACGTTTGGCAAAGGAAGTCCAGCACGTTTTCTGTTGATCAAGAACATTGCAATGCCAAATTCCAACCTCCCAAAAACCCCGGTATTCTGAATATCCGAGAGATCCCAAATGGTAGCAAGATCTTGCTGATCCAAGCGCGAGGTCATGAGGAAAGAAGCGACTTGGTCAGAGGCCAATTTCTCAGTTTTTCCTTTATCCAAGCTGTCAAAAATAGAGTCATATTGTTGTTTCTGCGCCGGGGTAACCTCCCACTCCGCTTGAACTGGGCCCAGTGGCGCATTCATCACGTGCCTCACTGTAGATGACTGAGAGGACATTGAGGATTGGGAAACTTGGCGGGCACCTTGCTTCTGGTCACCGGGAACCACTCGTACAGACTGCCAGACGTGTTCGGGCAAAAAAGGCGGCAATTGCTTCAATTGGCCGCTCAACAAACCATGAATTAAATGCATGGCCATGATGAAGGATTGCAAGTTCAAAGCGCCCTCATTCTTCACATCCACAAGATTCCAGATCTGACCCAAAATCATGGTCGGCAACTTAGCCTTCATGAGGATCTCTTTGGCGGAGTTGGCGTCCAAAGGAGCCGTACTGGAGCCAGTTGTTTTCACGTATATTTGCGAAAATTTGTCAAAATCGGCCTTTGACACAGGAGAAATTGGCTCCTGGGGTAAGGACTGCTGTGTCACGGTATTCTGGGGAACCAAGGCAGAGGGCTGCGATTGCAATAGAGAGCCACTGGTGGATTGTGCTTTCAACGGTTGTTGAGGCAAAGCCAACTTGGCGAACTTGGGCAATGGGCCAGGTGCCTGAGCAAGTTGCGCGGTGGGATAGTTGCCCGCTTGGGTATAACCGATAAGCCTCATAGCGTAGCAGAAACTAAACTGGGTCAAGAACCCGAGGTTTTGGGTATCGGAGAGCTGCCATATCTCACCCAATATGTTGGGTGGCAAGCCCGACTTCTCGAATGTCGAACGGACCTTTTCTCCGGTGATGATTCCGCTGCCTTCGGAATCCAATGCCTTGAAAAGTTTGGAATAGAGTTCTTTCTCCTCGGCCGTCAAGCCAACCTTGAACGTCGAGACGACTATGGTTAGTAACAATTGGAAATCGAGGATAGTAATAGGGGAGTTCGAAGTCAAGAGAAAGCACCACTTTGCGACGCATCACTGCTGTACTGGCAGTAATGTATTGGCGCTGATGATTTGGTACTGCTGTATTGGTTGTGATGTATTGGCACCGATGAATTGGCACTGATAAATTGGCACTGATGGATTGCCACAGCTTTATTGATGTCCCTCCACAGCTGACTGCTACTTATGATCGTTTGTGAGTGACCATTGCCGTTGTTGCTGGGTTCATCCACCACTTGCTGGCAGGTGAAATTCATGTGCCAATTGCACAACCCCCTAGTATCACAATAGCAACACTTCGAATACTTCGCATGATCTCCTGCCTCCACGTGGCTCCGTTCAAGTCTGGTTAACATACCTGGCAAGCTGCTCATGGTAAAGAGTGTGGGTAATAGGGGTGCTTGCTTTGGGCTGGATGCGCGAGTGCGCAACGGGAGAGATAAGTCTGCGTATGCAGGATCCTCCATGTTGAGCAACAAGCCCGAACCGGGGATCCCGGACAAGAGCATGCGGAGAGTTGAGCTATGGAAGTGGGGATGCCAGGTATTTTGTAACTACTGGAATGGCTGACGCTTGACCACCGGCCCAGGGCCTGTCACGTGACGAGTCCTACAGAGAGTCCTACTACGAGTTATACTGTCCTACAGAGAGTCCTACAGTCCACACAAGGAGTCCCCCATTGAGCCATCATAGTTCATCAAGCCCGCCGTTGACTTTCAATTGACAGTGCACGTGTTTTTTAAAGTCCATACCCCTCTTCGGACCCCCTGAGGTCGTGACTAATGGAGGGCCGCTCAATGCCCATCCCACGTATACGGGTCACTTTTTGGGAGTCATAAGCACTGACAACGGGGCAAAATCGGGCCGAATCAAGATTGCTCAGATGCGGGGACGGAATCATAGGGCTACACCCAGACTGACTTTACGGGCCGAAGTCATGGAAGATGCTCCTCGGGGGAAATACTCGCAGATCAGACGCTGCGGGAGCAGAAGGGATTAGTTTTGAAAAGTGTGAAGTTCCAAACTATGCCACGTCCAGAGTAGCAGGTCTGGAGTTCCGAGTCCGAGCCTGAAATTCCGAGTCCAAGTCTGAAATTCCGAGTCCAAGTCTGAAATTCCGAGTCCGAGTCTGAAATTCCGAGTCCGAGTCTGGAGTCCCAATTTTAGAGTTCCAGGTCTATGCTCCAACGGCCGGACAGCCGGAACAATCTTAGGCCTCCCCGGCTCGAAGGATTGCGGTGTGGAGAAGTACTGATGCAGCCACTGCAGTGCATGCCGTCCGCGCCACACGCACCCGTGCACCCGGCATCGCGAAAGAAAAAACTTCCTGGCACCGTCTCAGCCCGCCACAAGCACCACACATCATGAACAGAGGCAGAGGAGGATTCAGAGGCGGCCGTGGCGGCATGCGTGGAGGATTTTCCGCCCCCCAAGGCCCACCTGAGTCTGTTCTCGAAATGGGCGCTTTTTTGCATGCTTGTGAAGGCGACATCGTTTGTCGCTCCATCAATGTCAAGATCCCCTACTTCAATGCTCCCATATACTTGGAGAACAAGACACAAATCGGCAAAGTAGATGAAATCTTGGGGCCTCTCAACGAGGTGTTTTTCACCATCAAGCCCGCCGAAGGTGTGCAGGCCAAGTCTTTCAAAGATGGAGACAAGTTTTATATTTCCCCAGACAAATTGCTTCCCCTCGAGCGGTTCTTGCCCAAACCAAAGGAGGTGGGCCCCAAGCCCAAGAGAAAGGCCGGAGGTGCAGCACGTGGCGGTAGAGGTGGGTTCGGCGGTGCCCGTGGCGGAAGAGGCGGCTTTGGAGCCCGCGGCGGATCTCGCGGCGGCTTTGGAGGCGGCCGTGGAGGCTCGCGGGGTGGTTTTGGAGGAGGCCGTGGCGGAGCTCGTGGCGGTTTCGGTGGAGGTCGTGGTGGCTCCAGGGGCGGTTTCAGTAACCGTGGTGGACGCTTCTAGATGAGTTTGGGGCAACGAGAGACAAGCTGTTGATGTCATACTGACACCACGGCCCTTTTGGGATTTGAGTATAAAATACATACTGTGCATTAGACATGCGCTGTAGATAGTTAGACGCGCGACGTACCTGACGGAGCATAGCAATTGGGTACCAAGTGATGATACGCTGATGCTCTTGGACCACCTGGACGGGAAGAATAGGAGAAACCCTTGTTATTTTTTCACAATGTTGCAATTTGCATTGCGGTCTCGGGCTGTATGACTCACACGGTATGACTTGGGCATGAATCAACCTCACTCGCGTGAAGTTTAAGTTTTCCTAACGAGCAGCACCCACTTGACGTATCGTTGAATGACCAGTCTCGTAATTACCCCGGAACTCGAAGCGACCGAACGGCTTTTTT
This sequence comes from Metschnikowia similis, assembly GCA_002370765.1. NCBI lineage: Eukaryota > Fungi > Ascomycota > Pichiomycetes > Serinales > Metschnikowiaceae > Metschnikowia > Metschnikowia similis. The sequence goes on from NKZP01001137.1 coordinate 25,386, forward strand.
GCCATTGGGGCCCTCGGCCGAAGCTGCCGGGTCCGAAGAGGGTTCGCTAGACTCTGCAAGTCCGCAGCTTTCAGCTATGGCATGACGAATCTCATGGAACCCGTACCGCTTGCCCAAGACCTTGTTGCAGTGAGAGTTATTGAACAAAATGCGCGGCAAAGACGCGAGGTTGCCGAGCCCCGAGTCATGGATTAGTCGCTGCAAGTGCTCAATGAGCCGGGTGTTGATATCCTGCGCTGTATTCACGACGCTGCAGCCTTTTCCCAGAGTCTTGACGACTTTTTGGTGGATTTTAAGGGTGAGCTCATCGATTTTCGTCAAAATCACCTCGAACGGCGCCCCGAGCTCCGTCAAATGATCCACTAGAGCAACATCCTCATGCCTGAGTCCCTTTATGCTATCGATTATGAGGAACGTGCGGCGCAACTGGCTCCGCTTACCGATATAATCGAGCACGGCTTTTCCCTGAGACTCCTCGCCGTATTGTCCGTAACCGGGGCTGTCCACAAGCCGAAGCTTGTTTCCTAGATTGTAGCAGTTAAGGCACTTGGTGTAGCCTTCTCTTTTGGACACATAGGCGTATTCCAGGACCAAGTGGGGCGTTTTGGCATCTTTTTTCAGAAGTAAAAGACTATTGATCAATGTAGATTTGCCTGCGTTGGTGTGTCCTAGCATCAACACCTCGGGGAGAGGCTTGAGGAGCCTCGGCTCAATCCCAAAAGATGTTTTGGCGGCCATGGGGCTCCCGGCTGTTGGTTTGGCCGTGGATTGAGCCTTGGAGAGCTCAAGCTGCCGCTGTTGGTTCAACAGCGCGTACTTGACATCAGGAATCAGGTCGTAGTCAATGCAGGTCCATTCATGATTGACCTTGCTATTGTAGAATAGGGCGTCAGCTTGCGAAAGCTGTGCTTGCAGCGGCTGGCTGTAGACGTTGTTCTGGAAGTAGAGCTGGAGGTCGTGCGGCGTATAAATGAGCCGTGCTAGCGGAGCCGCCGAAGGTTTGGGGGGCTTGGGAGCGGGCCGCGCTATATGCGGGGCCTTGGATTTGGGCACCGACCCAGTCAAATAGCTCAACGAGTACCGCCGGCGAAACATGGCTCACGTTAAAGGGTCTTAGGCGCTGGAGAGGCCGCCATATACACTGTATGCACTGTGTCCTGGGTGTACGGGTGGGACTGTGTGCGGGTGGGACTGTGTACGGGTGTGGCGGCCTCTGCACATGTGTCTTGCCTGGGCAACGCGGCCTCCCTATGAGGTTGGACTTATCCATTAAGTACCGGGTGGCTATCCGTACGTCTAAATATCGGCTTGTTTGAAAAAGACGAGCTGTCCAGTTTCTGGAGTTTTTTGCAAGTTGGCTGATTGAGGCTCGCCGATTGTGGCTCGCTGAGCACTCGGTGCCTTGTGACTTTCAACCTCCGGAATTCGACGCTGCTGCCAAGCATTGATACTAACAATAGTCTTTGGAGGAACACTTTTATTTGCCGGCTACCTCGGCTTCGCGTCGCTCCAGTTGGGCCACGATAAGCTCATCCACTTCATCACCTTCTTTGTCCTCACCGCCGAGTTTTATCACATGTGGCAAATACACCGGCCGTGGAAACTCACTCTCGTGTGCATGACGCTAGGCGCGTCTGTGGCGCTGGAGTTTGTGCAAAACTTGGTCAATCCCGAACGGGTGTTTGACTGGATCGATATTGTTTATAATGTCCACGGCAGCGGGCTAGCGTTGGCTTTGTGTATAGTGGCATCGCTGTGGGGGCGTGGTGCTGCATATCGCCGCCCTTTAGAGAGTGTGGAGCCTGATTACGTGAACATTAGCATTGCAGATGTGGGCCGATAATGGGCCGATAATGGGGCGTGCACGTGACTTTTAGTCAGTGTGGATGAGCCAAGTGCGAGCCGCACTGTGCTTACGCGATGCCACACGGCGGTATAAAGCAGTGCGGGGCGCGCCAGTGACCAGTGACCATTCATCCGTTCAACCACTCCATCAAAGGAACCGCTCGCTCTCCCTCACTACTATTCTGCCTTAGCTGCTGATCAAGATTCGAACCACCCCAAGACGAACCACCCCAAGACGAACCACCCCAAGACGAACCACCCCAAGACGAACCATACCCCTCCAAGCATGACTGACATCAAAAGCTACGACTTCCACACCTATTGGCGTGAGGCCGATGCAGCAGAGAAGCAGTTTGCCAAGGATTTTCGGGAGAAGGTGAGCCAAGAGTTTGCTGCCGAGATCGAGGCCGGCGACTTGCGTGTCCACAAGTTCTGGGACAGGCCCGTTGGCCCTCATCCGATTCATATGTGGGAGCTTGACACCGCAGACAAATACAATGCCGCGTTGTTTGTGCGGGTCTTGAACTTCTACCAGGCAAACCACGGAGACTTGTCTGTTTTAATCCACCCCTCCACTTCGGCAGGCGATTTTATCGATCACACGAAGCACGCGCTCTGGCTTGGGCGCCAGCAGGATCTAGTTTTGAGCATTTTGAAGTAGCGTGTGGTCAATTAAGCTCAATTAAGCTCAATTGAGCGTGTGTTTCAAGTCAGCTTTTGAGGGGTTTCATTTGGTGGGCAGACTGATGGGCCAGTGCCGGTGTACTTTTCAGGGCCCTGCTGGTAAACGAGACGAGATCGGTGGAGGCTATTTCCTGGAGAATCATCAACGACTACTGGCCAGCGGACCACTGCTTCTAAGGACTCCAAAATGGGCGTTCTTTACAGGTCCCGAGCATGCAGAGTTGTATCATGGGCTATGACTGGCGCGTTGGTGCCATGGAAAGGTTGAATGCGAGGACTTTTTAGGTGTATCGCGGAAGAAGGCTGAAAAAGAAGGGTCAGAGAGGAAGTGCAACGATTGTGCAGCGCTGGATCCGCAAAAAGATGAGAAGGGCATCTGTTCAAGATAAAAAGACCTTTCTGTTAAAAAGGACACCTGTCCAAAGATGAAAGGGCACCTGCCCACACAAGACAGAGGAGAATGTGCAAGAAGACCTTCAACGTGCGGTCAGCGATAACAACTTGCATCTCCCTGTATAATATACCAAAGCAAACTCTGAAAAGACGTAGTGCCCCCAGCGCAGCATTAACATCAAAAGACGTCTAAAGAAAACTTCCGGGCTACTCTTGCCTAGAGCATCCAAGGCGGCCGGGCTGTATGCAATATCCGCCGGACCGTGCCGCAAAGAATGTGGGCCAACCCTTAGTCACTCTGATTAGCGGCTTCATGGCTTAGGGCGGAGCTTGGCGGGGCACGGGTCTCACACTCACATCACCAATGAAAGCTCGACATTCAGGGCAGCTGAAATATCGTGTCTGGAGCATGGTTCTTGGGGACGAATACTTGGACGAAGCGTCGAGCAAGGCGCTGGCAAACTCCCCTTTTGATGTTTCACGTGTTAGTCAAGGCAGAAAACAAGTTGCAGCTCTTATTAATCAAGAAGTCTAACACTATGAGACAAAAGGCTCCTCTCGTGCGGGAAGTATAGAAGGCGACACTGAAGCTTTCACTTCTCTTGATGAGACCATGAGACGAGTTACCAAGGCAAACCGCCCCGACTGGGGTGACATGGCTAATGTATGGTGAACAACATAAGATCAAAATACAGAGCAACCAGGAGAGGATCTCAACCGCTTATGGGCCTTCAGACTACAAGGACAAGTTCTCGGGCACATCAGCGTGTTCGAAGAGGTCCGCAATGTATTGAGTAGTGGGATATTTATCTGCTTCTATTGCGGCGAAATAGACTCATGATTCTGATTTTATTGCAAAATGTACCCCTGTGTTGGCAGCAATTCGGGACAGAAACTTGAAGGAGTTCGATGTCAAGATTACGAAGCATTATGTGGTGACCAATCTGCCTCTAGAACTGTGAGTGCTAGTAAAGGTTTGAAAATCAAAAAATAGAAGTCAAAGCGGAGTCTGTGAGACAGAAACGACTGATGATGTGCGTCCACGCGCAACATTGACCCCAGGGCCAACAAATATTCTCAGGGAGTGAGCTGTAGGGGATAGTCTTTCCATGATTGCAAAGGCAGCCCACGCCAAGATAAGGCATCAAGGATCGCAATGTGGAGTCAGAAGGCGGCAAGAGTTGAGGGACCCAATATAGCCATGCAATTATTGGAACTCCCACGACTGTTTCCGACACAACCGGCGAAAGACTCGCATTCTACCTCCTTACGGGCCTCGAATTGATTCTTTCGGGTACTTTCGATGGCCTTCCAGCGTTGGTCCTGTAAAGGATGGATATTCAAGAAGGGGTCATCATAAAGGATGTGGCGTTATTTCGTTAGAAACAGCAACCAGGTGGAAATGCCTCCCCGGTTATGACCAATCCGGAGGCATCCGGTTAATTTTTTCAGAACCTGTGGGTCCAGCCGGTCAGCAGTATGACCAATTTGGGTCAGAAGAGCGTGTGGCAACCTCTCAGGGACTTCCGAGACGGGAGGGTTCCGCCAGCTGATACCAGTTTGATACAAGCGGGGCCTGGGCAAGTCCTTCCACCGGTTTCCCGGCCACAGGATTCATCGTTTCATGTGGGCCAGAAAAGATGTCCCTAGTATTATTCAGGAGATGATGCTACTGATTGCCTCCCCTGTCCTACGGAGACGAAACCTTAGCTTGGGCGGATCTTCAGCACTTCAACGAAATGGCTGAAAATGATCATTTCGACGAATCATGGAGGATGGTCCGGCCTATCCTTTACAGAATTAAGCAACATGAATTGAGTCGTGGCTGATTTTAATAGCGGGAGCAAGGCCAGTGGCTTCAGGTTCCAGTCTTTAACCAGTTTCTCGGCTTGAAGATCTGATGGACTTGCATCATTCAAAGACCAAGGTGTTGTTTTTAGTAAGAGAGAATCCTCGGACAAATTTCTGCTTTGTACCATTGACTAAGCGGGCTTCCCAGTATGTTTTCGACCGTTAGGTTGAACGCTGTTGGTGGCTAGATGGGGTTCTGCGGGTGAAGGTCCACTAGGTTCGTGAGAGTAATCAAGACAACACAGGAGGTGACCAACAGGTGATTACCTGCCCCTTGATAGTTTCCACAATGGAGCCAGACTTATGGGATGTATTATACTAACCATGCCTAATATTCTCAAAACGGTAGGTTATCTCGAAGGTGGTCCAAACCTGTTCAGGGTGCTACAAATACGAAAGTAACAAGAGAAGACCTTTGGAAGTGCTATTTATAGAAGGAATAAAAGACAATGGTGCACATAGATGAACAGTGCAAACCAAAAGATTTCCGCCTAACTGTGACTGCGATCAAGAATCTTGTCCAATAAAAATGATGGCAGAATGAATGGTGGTTTTGGAAGGCTAGAGAAATCAGTGTCAGCCAGAGTCGGTCCCCTGAATGGCACTGATCTGGTGTCTCCGGTGGTCAGTTATGTCGGCGAGAATGTTTAAAGGCCAGAGTTATTCTCCGAATCTGTAAACTGATAATAGCTAGAGTTTGTGCGATGTGAGAGGGCCTCCTCAAGGCATACCGGGGCCAAGGAAAGGCTGTACCCTCTTAAACCCATGAATACGTATGGTACTGAAATAAGCAGGGCTCATAAGACCGTGCGAAATGGATGGCTTGACACCACGACGACAACAAAGGTAATTATTAAAGGTGGCTTACGCCCCAATTGTGCCTTAATATTCTCTGATATCAAGTAAGAATCTTGAAGAAATTCAAAGTCTTTCAAATCAAAAAAACCTGGTTGATGCATGGACCGGACGAGACTTTTGGGGCACTAGGTGTAACCTAAGCACCTGATACCAGAAGAAATCTCAGGAGATTTGGGAGAAGATGGATATGATTGGATTGATGTTCCCCAAAAGGGCGATCTTCCGGAATGCAGACATGCTGGCCAAGACTGTGCCAGGGCCTTCGGCATGGTGAGATCAAGTGCAGTTTGGGCTAATTTGCCAATAAAAGCGTGTACGGTTGAATAGCGAGCGTTCGGACCTGTATTACTGTTTCCACCACTAATATTGCTACTACTACTACTACTACTACTACTACTACTACTACTACTACTACTACTACTACTCTACTACTACTACTCTACTACTACTACTCTACTACTACTACTACTACTACTCTACTACTACTACTCTACTACTACTACTCTACTACTACTATACATTTATCAAATTCCCGCTTTTCCAGCACCGAAAAAAAGAATCCGTCAGTATGAATTTAATAATATAAAGAAATACTCACTTTTCGGTGCCACGTTTTGTTTGAGTACTTTTTATCCCTCAAAAACCTGCACTATGTTGCTATTCTGTCAAACACTCTCCCCTAACTTCAGTCCCATTTGATGTATTGTGGGCTCCCACTGTATCTCCTATGGAGGACTCACCTGGGTCCTCGAGCAGAAGACCTACCCCTTCTTCATCATCTTTGGGGCATGCCTTTGAGAGGACTGGCTGCAGTCGTCGAGACACCGAGGTCTTCTCAGATGCCCCACAGAAAGTATGGTAGATCTGGAATTAGTGATTCCCCTGCAAGATCTCCCGTGTTTTTGAATTGCCCGAAGTAACGAGGGATTTTTTGATTTGGTAATCATATCAAGATATCGATAGCATAAGACATTACTAAAGACTGTCCATTGGTGCCTACTCTACTACTCTACTACTCTACTACTACTACTGTGCTTTCAAAATCCTAGTGCACAAGATGCATTTGGTGATTCGTAAAAGAAGGTCTTCCACAGTTGTATAAAAACTGGCCAAGGCTCGTCAAAGCTTTGGCACCTACTCGCATGAAAGTCACCGTCTGGTCCTGCTGTAGGTACTTCTAAGCGAGTTTGCGATTGCAGCCGAGGAAGCCCTGAGGTCGCATACGGCAACAGATGTGCTCACATCTTACCCCGAAGATATCATCGGAGGACCTCGGTTCTTCCGGTGCAAGTCCGCCTGACCACAGTACACCCAGTGTTGAGCCCGACCCATCATGGGTCTGACAACTACTATGCACTACAGGTCTGAGTCTTTCAGTCGTTTCGTCTTGTTGTCTGAATACGACTGTGAACAGTGTATCATTTGGGCTTTTATATAGCGTGCAGTTCATATTGTCCAAGTGCCCTGCTTAGTCAGTAGTTGCTGAGCTACTGTTCGCATTTTGTCCCTGCCAGGCATCGCAGCTGGAAAAGTACAGACAGTAGGAGAGAAGGAACAGGAGTGCCATTACCGAAGATCCCATAACCGCAAATAACACCCTAACCCCAGAATATACCGTCCTTCATCTTTCATTGCCCGGAAAAAGGGAGCTGGGTGTATGATGCACCTGGGCTAGGGCCTAGCCACGGGAAACCAATGGACAGGCCTGCACATCGCACGGACACCGCCCTGGAAATCACCCGCGGCAACAGACAGGCGAGTGCGCTGCGAAATCCGCACACCACTAAGCGACGTGCTCGCTCCATACAGTCGCAAACTCACATAAACACTCGCTTGCTTACCTGTCCACGCTTTCACCCCCGACACTTCTGGACTCCCCCAGCAAGTTCTTCTTCAGGTACTTACGCGAACGCGAGCAGAACGCAGCAAGACCGCTCCAAACATCCATTTGTACCGTTTCCTTTCCTTCCACCAGTCACCCTGCGCTTCGGCCTTCCGCCTTCTCTCGGCTACCTGCCCTTCTCTCGGCTACCTGCCCTTCTTCGGTCTCCCCCCCTCTCCACTGCCTTTTTGAATTCATTCGTTCCTAGCTTCATCCCGTTGCTACAGTCATGTCACAAACAGATCTCATTGCAGATGACTTCACCATCCCGCAATTAGCCTTGCCCAAAGAAAAAGACCAACCTCGCAGCAAAAACGATCGCTTTCCCTATAGCGACCAGCCCAAGAATATTGGCAATGCACTCAGCTTCTTCAGGCGCCGGTCCGACCCCAAAGAAAGCCGCTATCTCTCTGCGGAATCCCAGAATGAAGGCGATGTCACTATGCCGTTCAGTGAAGAGGAGATGCAAAGCGTCGACAACGAGAGCCGCAACAGTGACATTGGAACCCACAACAGCCAGAGCCACAACTCCCGCCCCGATGTCTCAGCAGACCCCCACCAGCAAAGAGTGCCTGCGGACGGCTCTGCTGATGTAGGTGACCATCTGACTGGTGGCGTGTCCGACGCAACTCACCACTATACAGCCCAGGGTGGAGCAAGTGCCAATGCAGACGACTTAGGCGGTGCTGGCGGCTCGAACTTGGCCGCAGAGGGTTCTACCAAAGACGCGCCCGGCCGTTCTGGTGGCAATTTTTTGCGCAAGCCAGCCACCTTTTTCGGCCGCAACTCCACTCTGGGCGACGGCTTGGCCGACACCACGGCCGCCGAGGATCAGAAAAAGCCTCGCGGCCTCTTCACGCTATTCCGCAAGAAAAATAGAGATCGTGAGAGGCGCCAGGGTGTGGTTGGCGATGACGGCGTTGAGCTAGACTCGGAGGACAAGGAAACCGGCGAGCGAGCGCAGGTCCTCCTTAATTCCTTAGTTCTTGGTGCCCCGGCCATCAATCTCCTTGCATCTTGCCTCTGTGAGGACGAATACGGCATTGCCCGTGCGCCTCTTTTGACCAACATGATCGGCATCAAGGTCACTGATATCTCCCACTCGGTGTTAACGAAGAACAAGAAGTTTCGCATCGACTTGGAGTATGGTGTGTCTCCACAACGTTTGAAATGGTCGGTCGAAAAAACCGCCAAGGACGTGCTCTATTTGCACTCCAGGTTCAAGTGGCTTGCCTTGAGAGGAGCTCTTAAATCCGACGATCTTCCCCACTATCCTGTGCCACCACTGTTGCGCCGAGAAAAGAAGCAATCAAGAATTCGCACCCAGGCCCAGAACCAGGGTCAGAGCCGCTCGAGCCAAAGTATCCACAGAAACCACGGTCTGCATATACAGAGCTCTCTCCCTGTGCCTGAATTTGAACAGCCACCAGACAACGCTTCTTTGGCCAGCGGGCATAGTCTCCATGACCGGCTTTCCACACTTCGTGCCCACTTTAGTGCCGAGTCTCTGGTGTCCTCACTCAGCACCAGCTCTCCAGAGCAGATGGGCCGCTTGATCCTGAACAACCAAAAGTACGTCAAGGAAATGGAAAAGTACCTTTGCGATCTCAACCTCATGGTCTCGATGCGGCCACAGTCCAACAGGTTGTTCCAGTTCTTCGAGATCTCGCCAATTTCCTCGCTCTTGAGCTATGAGACAGACTACATTGGGAAACAGGGCATAATTCATGTCGGTGGAACCGCCAGTTCGCAGGGCTGGCGGGTGGGCCACTTCAAAGCAAATGACTTGAAGGGTATGATTGATCGTCGTTCTGAAAAGTGGTTTTTGGTACGGGGCTCGTACGTCATGTACATTTCTGACATCATTTCTACCACTCCATTGGAAGTGTTCCTCATCGACTCTGGCTTCAAAATGTCTTACAAGGGTGATGCCTCGGGTAAGGTGGACCACCGAGTTTCAGACCTGGAGTCAGATTTTGAAGAGGATATGGACCACCGTATGGACCCTGGCGATGACGAAGCCCTTTCCAAAGTGCAGAACAAGGTGTTCAAGCACTTGCGCATTATTTTGGAAAACTCGGAGCGCAAGTTGGTGATTATTCCAAAGTCGCGCGTGGAGCAGAAGCTTTGGATTGCATCTATGAACGAAATGGTCAAGAGCAACGTGTGGGCAGGCGAGCACCGTTTCGGCTCGTTTGCGCCCATCCGGAAAAATGCCTATGCACAGTGGTTGGTGGACGCACGTGACTACTTTTGGGCCATCTCTTCAGCTCTTGAACTCGCCAAAGATGTCATATTCATCCATGACTGGTGGCTCTCACCGGAGTTGTACCTCCGAAGACCGGCTAACGGGAACCAGCAGTTCCGTATCGACCGGATTTTGCAGAGAAAAGCTCAGCAGGGTGTGAAGATATTTGTGATTGTGTACAGGAATGTCGGTACAACAATTCCCATCGATTCCTTGTATACAAAACACCTGATATTGTCGTTGAACCAGGAAAACATCCATGTGATTCGTTCGCCCAATCAGCTTCTTCAAAACACTTTCTTTTGGGCCCATCACGAGAAGATTTGCATCATTGATTACAACATCGGGTTTTTGGGCGGTATCGACTTGTGCTACGGCCGGTACGACACGCCAGATCATGTCCTTGCCGACGATTCGGGGGTTGATTTTGCAACTCTTGCACCGGGCGAGCCTTCACTCGATGAGTTTAATAACTTTCGGATTTTCCCCGGAAAAGATTACTCCAACACACGTGTCAAGGACTTCTCCAACCTTAACAAGCCATACGAAAGTCTATACGACCGTAGTGTGGTTCCTCGGATGCCTTGGCACGATATACACATGATGACGTCAGGTGAAGTGGCCCGCGATTTAGCCCGCCATTTCGTGCAGAGATGGAATTACCTCTTGCGTCAAAAGAGGCCCAGCAGGCTCACCCCACTTCTCACGCCTCCATCGGACATGACTCCTGAGATGGCCAAGGAGTTAAACCTCAATGGTACGTGTGAGGTTCAGTTGTTGAGGTCTTCCGGTAATTGGTCGCTTGGCTTGAAGCAACACGAAGAGTCCATTCACCAAGCATACTTGAAACTCATCGAAACATCCGAGCACTTCATATACATTGAGAACCAGTTTTTCGTGACCTCGTGCTTCATTGACGGAACGGAGATCCAGAATAGGATCGGGGACGCCATTGTGGACCGTATTATTCGTGCACACAAGGAAGGCAAGAACTGGAAAGCAATTATTTTGATACCGTTAGTGCCTGGGTTTGAATCGCAGGTGGATGAAGTGGACGGATCCTCTGTGCGGGTGGTGATGCAGTGTCAGTACATGTCGATTTCTCGAGGCACCTCGTCGCTCTTCGCCAAGCTTCGCAAGGCTGGCATTGATGCCGATGACTACATCCAGTTCTTTTCGTTGCGGAAATGGGGCATTTTGGGCAAGAACAGAGACCTTGTGACGGAGCAGCTCTATATCCACGCCAAAACAATGATTGTTGACGACCGTGTCGCCATCATTGGAAGTGCCAATATCAACGAAAGATCTATGAGAGGCCTCCGGGACTCGGAGGTGGCCGCCGTGATCCGCGACTCTGACACTATCAGGTCTACGATGGATGGGCAACCCTACCGCGTTGGAAAATTCGCCCATTCGCTTCGGCTCCGGCTTATGAGAGAGCATCTCGGTGTGGCGGTGGATCTCTTGGATATCGTGGAGCGCAAGTTCGAGAAGATTCTCATGTTTTCCCGCACCGACGAGGGCATCAAGGCAGCTACCAACTCTTTCGACAAGAAAGATGACCGTGTGATGTCTGCAGCAGTGGAGTTTGCTACCAGGCACGTTTTGCAAGAGCACAAGGGCACGCAGCGGTGGAGAAATTTCTGCCACAAAATGGGTATCAAGGACGAAGTCCTACCCGTGCCTTACGATATTCGCTTTGAAGACTACCCCACGCCTGCCTCGTTGCCGTTGTCGTTTAACAACCGTACAGGCCCTCATGAGGCCAACGTGGGAATTCGCGACAAGAAGAAGCACTCGTTCGATCCTAGAGTTCAGAATAGTGCCGACCATAAAAGGGACGTGTATGGTGAGGGCACCGACCAGTTTCGTGGCGCAAAGGGCAAGTTTGCCCGGTTGAACAGTGCCAAGTTCCTCCGCAGGTTGTCGCGTGAGTTGATGGAGGTTGCTCCAGATAAGTCGTTCTTGCCTGATATTCATAACGTCAAGCAGTTTTTGGAATCTGACGATGCTGAGATCTTCCAACGTGAAAACGGCCAGGAGGAAGTATCGACTCGAAACAATGAGCGATGGATGCTCTTGAAACGCATCGCTTACTTGCAAATGGTGGCTTCACGAGATGCTCAGCAGACGGAGATCGAGCGCAAAAAGAGGGTGGCGGCAGGTCTCTCGCCCACCATCTATGATATAAACGAGAAGGCCGCCCCAAATGGCAATGCAGACCAGGCCAAGAATTCGTGCGCGGAGAAAGCTTCAGACTCACCCAAGCCGGTCAATTCCGCTGTGTATGGCGCTGACGGGACCTTCAAAGACGAGAACTTGAATGTCAGCGCACAGGTCAACGTGACCAACGCGGGAAATGAAGATAGTTCAGAAAGCAAAGGGGCCAAGTATGAGCTCGTGCCCGAAAAGAGTGCTGCGGACCCCGTGGCCGAGGTCAATGCTGAACAGATCCCCGTGGTTTCTGTTGACGACGAGGGTTTCAAGGAAACCATCCGCAAGATCAATCTGCCAGGCCTCGATAGCTTCAGCAAATTCGTGGATCCTTTCTCGTTTGATGATCCTTTGGACCCCGACTTTTATGAGGATATCTGGTTCGACAATGCCCGCCGGAACACGGACATCTTCCGCTTGATCTTCCACTGCCAGCCCGATGATGCGGTGCCAACGTGGAAGGAATACATGCATTTCATGAAGTTGCAGAAGGCGTTTAAAGTGGCCCAGGCGGAAGATGCACCACACAGGAACCCGCTGCTCGACTCGGATGTCGAACTGCAGCCTGAAAAGGAGAGGCCGAACCATCGGCGCCGCAGCAGCCATGCCACCATCAATATCAGTGAGTATGGCAACGAAAACGGGTTTTTCGGAAGCGTGCCCAGTGGCCGCTATGAGCATCCACAGAGCATTGCCGAGGAGCCAGAGCACAGTGGTGAAGATATCGGAGAGCCTATGGACAACGCCGAAGACTCCGAAGCCAAAGAGAGCACTGAGGATTCGGACGAATTGACCGAAGGGGGCAGCGAGAAGCACAAGGTGTTTTCCAAGCCGAAGTCCAACCCCTCCCGCAAGAGAAAACCGGGTGCCTTCAGCGCTAGGAGAAGGGTGCACGTTGGAGACAGGATTTATGAGAGAGACTCTGCGCAGCGTATTCTTCAGGAGATTCATGGCCACCTTGTTCTCTTCCCTGTGGATTGGCTTCACAGGGAGTTAGAGGGAGGCAACTGGTTCTTCAATACCGACCGTCTTCCACCCATTGAAATTTATGATTAGAGTAATTTATCACAAGATTCCAAACCGTATATCGTTCATTGATGTGGATGAATCCGCTCGACCGCCTTAATCATAAACAGCACCAGCAACCCTCCAGGCAAATTTGCTTTGGGCGCCGTTCGTAGACTCGAATCTGGCGTTTCTGGAGACGTCGTGCGCCACTCATAACCCAGCTTTATGCCCCGCGCCAACAACTCTTCTAACCGCATGTTCATTCAACTCCTCTCTTTTGTCGGCGTGGTGGTGGGCTTTTTCTTGCTAGTGCTTTCCATAGCACTGGGGCTCTATTACATCTCGGAATTGGTAGAGGAGCACACCGAGCCCACCAAGCGGATCCTCAAGAAGTTGATTATAACGGACCTCGTCGTGTTCGTGCTCTTGTGGATGTTCGACTCGTTCCCACTTAAGCTTATTGCGTTTCTGTTCTTTTCTCATTTGGTATACATGCAAAACCTTGCCCGGTTTCCGTACGTGGAGCTCACTTCTCCGCTTTTTCTTTTGTCATGTATACTTGTCGTGGCCAATCACTTCTTGTGGTTTAACCACTTCCACAACCCATCCATTCCGCCCATCGAGGTTCGCTTACGCCCTGATTACACCCCGGCCCGCATCCCCCTGTTTGCGGAGGTGTGTTCATTTTTCGGCATCTGTGTGTGGTTCGTGCCCTTTGCCTTGTTTGTTTCCTTGAGTGCTCACGATAACTTGCTCCCCCACCACGTGGAAAGCTCCGAGAACGTCCGAAAAAAGAATACCGGCTTGGCCAAGATGGTGGTAGGAACCATTCGTGATCAAATCTACTCGTTGAGTAGGGCGTGTGGGTATGAGCTAGATCCCAACTATGGCACCATCGTGTAAGCTTGACCAACAAGCCTCATTACCTCTTAAACACAAGGAGACATTTAGAATCCACCTCGGACTCCATTTTGGCCAAACTCGATTTGGGTTTCAATCGACATGTCCTTTCCGATTGAAGGATGCTGTGCACATGGGGAATATCGCACTCTTGCTGCTAGCGTGCAACACTTTTAAAGCAAACTTGATCAAGTAGCTCGTGTCTCGGAGCTGCAAATCGCTGTTAAATGTGGTTTGTAGATGAAAATGAGCTTGAGTGGCTGCCGAAAATGAAAATCAGGAACCTAGCTGAACTTCTTTGCGAAGTGTCTTGTTTTGTTGACCAGGAAATGGTTTTTTTAGAGGCCAATTGCAGGAAATGCAATCCTCGGTTCAATGCCCCTGATAGCTGGACTTGTCTTGATAATGAGATACTTAGGGTGATGATACCCATGCATATCATGCATTGCCATCTTCAATATGCCAAGCGTTATGGTACTCATGTATGCTGGTAGAGCCTCAGGGTCAACGTGCATATTGGTCTTTGACTCTTTCACTATTGCTGAACAACTCCTTCAATATGAATAGAGGGTGGTTCCCATGGAAAAATAGCATGATCATTTTTAACAATCGTCATGTTTTAGTGTAGAAGTAGCTATCCAAATAGAAAAAGAGAGCTTTTCAGAACCCATCACATCTTCCACACCAACTAGCCGCATTTTATTAGCTCTAAACGGATGGAATTTGCCGACCCTTGGCTGCATTCTGTCATTGCAAACCTGGTTTCTAGTCTATGATTGGAGAAAGGCAGTGTGAAACAGTCGATTTTGGGGGACCAAGGTGCCCTTCTTGACTCATATCTCTTGTCCATTTTGGGCGCGGTCAATGTGACACCCCACGTCATAGAAAAGGGTGTTTTCAGAATTACCGGAAAAGCAACATGAACGCTTCATTTCCATTTTGCATTACAGTTAGGCCCCAGAGTGTGCGTTGACCCACATCGTAAATACAATCACAATGACCCATGACCACGACCTTCAAGAACCCTCGTAGTGACAAATTAATTTCCAGAATCACTTGGTCGTCTCAAACTGTTCCTCACTATATTCTCAACGGCTTGCTGTGGAAATTAACCCTCACTGTATGGCTGCAAATATAGTACCATTCTGGGGGATCGCGCGGCCACCTAAATTTAGGAAGCAACAGCAATGCCAGGGATGGCGTCCATTTTTAATCTTTAGTTCAGGTGGAGGTCACGCTGTATTCAGCAAGTGGTTTCAGTGGCGTAGGATGGGAAATAAATAACAAACTTTGAGGCCCGATCCACCACAGCACCGCGTTTTGTCAAAGGAGAAATCTGAGTAAAAGAGGGTTGCAAAAATGAGGTTTTTCTACAGTGCGGGATATGGGACATATTTATAGTGAGTTTCAATAGGGAATTTAGAGAGAGTGACGGCAGTCGAAGTGCATTGCGTCACATGCCCCCCACTCCAGATCGTGATTGGTCCTCCACCAGATAATGGGGTTCAGATTGCGCTCCCCCTACATGTAGGAAGCACTGCGTGAAATGCAGCCTTCTCCACGGACTGTAAATTTCCAATCTGCTGTTAAAAGATGCCTTTGTTCAACGCCAATGCTGTCAGTACTTAAACGGTTTTAGCAAGGGCATGCAACGGGTGAATTCTATTCCGTAAATGCACGAAGTTGTATTGGGGCCTCGCACGATCGCATGAGCTTGCATTTGACGCAGGATCCGGTGGTTTCCTATAAATTGAGACCATTCCCGTTTTTTTGGCTAGTCGATTTTTACTGATTGCTCTGCTAAAAATAAAGGACCGAAATAAATTGCCAGATGATTGGAATATTTCTAAAGCTCAAAAAGGCGCCCCGATATTATCCGAGCATTCCAAGAAGGGAGGTTTCACCCAAATACAGAGATTCCCAATTGAACTTGAACTATGCCATCACAAGAGATCTGACTATATGCTGTGAAACTTTTTATTTATATGGGCTCTCGACACTAAATTGAAAGACCCAAATCCGAAAGTGTGCATCCAAATTCACGTTGGGGTATGAAAACGTGGCTGCTTCAATTCTTGGCCCTCAATCAACAGATTTTTACTACCAATCCGAGCTCTACGATAAGTCACGAACTGCACTCAGTTTCCAAGCTGGAAATTATGAGAAATCCTATATCAGTAGAGCCACTGGGAATGAATTTTAATGGAATTGGAACATGAGTCATGAAGGTGCCAGTTTAGGAGCATAACCAAGCCGAGCAATGACAAATTCTAAAGTGTGAACAATTCAACATGAAAGCTGGTAACTTAGGTGGTCAGCAGTAAGTAACCTTGAACCACGCGGGTGGCAAATTCGACAAACTTGTATACCGAGTTTGTGCTCTTGAAACATCGCATGTGCGCAATACTGCTACTACAAATAGATTTGTGATATTGCCATAAAAACGTTCATTAACATTGGGCTTAGTGGTAGCTCATGAATAATTATGGAAGGCTCTTGAACCGAGGAATGCACTAACCAATCGGCAAAACGTAAGACTTCATCTCGAAGCAATTCGGGAATTGCGGTTTTTAACAAGTTTCAACCTGGCGACGGCCGAAAGAGCCGATTTGCAGCAACAAAAATCGCCGAAAGAGACCAAATTTCAGAAATAAATGGATATTTCCAATCACAGTTCCAAAAAGGCCTGAACATGGGGCCCGAAATCATCAAGGCTAAGAAGAAAAGTGTCGTGGCCATAATTGCTAACGTCGTTTCCCAATTCAAAGTATTCGATATTGTTTTCACGTGGGCTGGTGGCTTTCAAGGCTTCCGCAATTTCTCTCTGTTGCCATACCGGAAAGAGAATGTCCGACTCCACTCCCACCACCAAAATATTTTTGTGAGAAATTTTGCTTAAGCCTTTGTGCAAGTCTTTCAACGACTCTTGCGGGGTGTAATTTGACGAACTCTTCTTTTCCTGGTATGGCTCCACAGGAACGTTCGTCTCGTCAGCCTTGGAATCACCAAGGCTTTCTGTTTGGTATTGCTTTTCAGCCTCTGCCTTCTTCAAACTGGCACGTGACCGGTTGCTGTGGCCGAGGTCAAACATGTCCATGGCCTTCAGCACATACAAAAGCGAATTTGCGTCATACTCCAAGCAAAACTTTTCTCCTGCGTGGTCCAAGTAGGTCTCAACCAAAAAATCGGGGCAGAAAGCCACTGGTCTCAGATCATCGGCACGGGCACGGCCAAAACGGGACTCCCATTCGGGTCCCAGCCGATAGGTCACTGTGGAAATTTCACGAGCCAACTTCATGCCGATGTGAGGAGGAACCTTATCATAGTAGAATCCCCTGTTCCAGTTTGGATCGCTCATGAGCACTTGTCGTTGGGTGTGTCGAAGAGCAATGGAGTATGGATGAGACCTGGCACATCCACTGATGCTGACAATCTTGTCTACTTCCTCAGGAAATTCCCAAGCAAAAGCCAATGACTGCATTCCTCCCATAGAGGCTCCTACTGATGCATGAATTTTCAGAACCCCGAACTCGTCTCGAAGGAGCTCTCGTTGTGCACGCACCATGTCATTCACGGTGATGATGGGGAACCTGGTGGCATAATAATCATTATTGGCGGGATCTCGGGAGCTCGGGCCGGTAGAGCCATAACAGCCACCCAATACGTTCGTGCACACCACAAAATACTTATTGGTATCCAAGTACTTACCAGGGCCGATAAAATTCTCCCACCACCCATTCTTGGGGTTTTTTGGTTGTGACTTTGCATGCGACAGCGCCGAGAGACCCGTGTGGATGAGTACTAGGTTGTCCTTCTCGGGTCGAAGTGTTCCCCATGTCTCATACGCAATGTCGAACTTCGGGAGATATCCACCGTTATCAAAAAAAATGGGTTTGTCATGCCTATAAACCTCGAACCCAGTGGAAACCTTGGAATAAGCAGGTTCCGGACCTGATTCAAGAGACGAAGACTCCATTGAGCAGCTTGCACTGCCTCGAGATTCGAGCTGTGTGGATTTGGCCAAGTCCTTGGTCTTCTGCTCCAACTTATCAAGACAGGGAAAAGCCATTTGGGGGTTTGAGCCCTGCTTCAGAGAGCTGGCAGCAGCCCGCATCAGGCAAAGAACATTTGAGTACCGTGCTGCCAGTTTCAATTTATGGAAGAGAGCTGAATTCATGGTACCTGGTAGTTGATGGCAAAATTGAAGTTGGGGTTTACTAAGCGTCGCAATGTCACGGGGACAGGTGCACGTGAGGCACGGTTGGTTCCCGCGCGTGCCTGGGCAACCTGCCTTCTACGATCATGCAACAATCAGCACTGCGCATGGGGCCCGGACATTTAGTGCTTGTGTTTGCCGGAACATTTTTGGTGACTGTGCCATTGAGTGTGTTGTGCAAAAATTATGCTGATGTCGTCTCGTCCTCTGCTCTTCTCCGAACGGCCAACACCTTATTCATAACTCGTTTCGGCAGCTTATGGCTTGCCGCGGCCTACTGGGGTGTCTTGGTATCGACTCGGGTTCTGTGCCGATATAAGAACCTCATGGTCAACGGTACTGCCAAATTTTGCATCCAGATTATTCTGCTATTAATGTGCAATTGGTGGTTCTTTGGGGTGCCGATTTTTGAACGGCTCAACGTGGCCACCGGTGGCCACTGTGAATCACCGGTCTCAGTTCAGACGGTTTCGTCCTGCAAAAAGGCATTTTCTGCTTGGATAGACGGCTTTGACCTTTCGGGTCACTACTTTTTCCTAACGACGCTGTGTATTCTTGTGGCACACGCGTGTGAAATTAGATGGAAATCAGGGCATTTAAAGTCTGCTAGATCCACATCCCGCATTGATAAACTCTTAAGGAGCTTAGCAGTATCAGTTGTTGCTGTGTGGTACTTGGAATTTCTTGTAACTTCCTTGTTTTATCATACTACTCTCGAGAAGTTGGCTGGTCTAGCCGCCATGACGATTGTCTTTCTATGCTTTAAGCTCCCTGATAAATGGTTCGCCATACAGAAAGAAGAGGTCTTGGCAACTCCCAATGTCTAGGTGCGCACGACCCGCGGAGGTTCGTAGGGATGCGCTAGTGAGCCACTCTTAGCCACGACTCCTTCTCAAATCGCTCCTTATTCTTCTGCAAGCTCAGGCATAGCCAACGAGATTTTTGAACCATGAAGCAAGGCTAAACAAATTATGCTCCATGTGTTTATCCATTGATAACGTTCAAGGAGCAAGTTGCATGGCTTGGCAGTCACTCTGCATTACACATTTGCCGAAGCCAATGAGTACTGACTGTAATTGTCCCAGCAAAGAGTGCAAGGGCGAAGTGAAAGTGACTCAGCGTCCCTGACCAGCAAAGAATTGTGTCTAAGAAGACCGCAGACACTAACACTACCAACCCTTGACCCACAGAAACACTTTGATTGGTTCCCTGCGCAAAAGCATCTGAAGGGCGGTCATTGGAACAAAGCACTATACCTACGATGTACAAGAGAAAACGCTCTCCTTGATAGGGCAATCACTCTGCATTCCAACTCCCAGTTGCTTATCAAAATTGAACCTTTGACTAAGCACTAATCAATTAACTACCGGGGATACGAGTCTGGAAATTATTTGATCTTGCTGTGAACCTTAGCACACCGAAGAGCAAGGACTCGAACATTATGTCTTCATGGGGATATATTTTCTTCCTGTCAATTAAGCATGTTCACTTGATTCAGAAAGTTTGTATCGCATGGTCAGCTAGTCTCCCCTTCCAGTCTTGAGGGCCATGCCCTGACAATGCACGTTCGAAGATTAGGTGTGCTCTCACTATAATCAACACTAGAGGGTGGAACTATGCAATATGTTCAAGATCTTTCGGCCGACGCCTTTAGTGGATTGTATGGCCTTGGCGACAAGAGTTACGCAAGGCGCCATCCCGCATATTTGTGGTGTTGCGTTTTCGCTCGCTCGCGTCAAGTTGCCCGTGTGGACTCAATTATCGATTGGGTCTCTCAACTCAGCCGAAACTATAAATGGTCGAACGATTGAGCTCAACAATTGTTTCCGTACGCTGTCCTCAGAACCACATTTTTGCAACCGTGCTGAAAAGTCTGGCCTTCGAGGATTATAAGGCTATATCCAAGTTTCTGCTTTCGCCTGTCATATCCACAACGAATTGCTATACAATACCGAAGCTTGAGCGGTGGAGAGGCAAAGAGAATAATCATGAGTCCTCGGTACGGACTGACTATGGCCGGGAGTTCGCAAATGACGCTTTGTTAGCATGTATTTTCAAAAAGGGTATCCTGCATTATTTCACAAATACCTGCTCATCCTACCAAAGTGGCACTGCTGAACGGCTGAATCGCACCATTTCCTCTGGGAGCTGCTCTCATCCACAAAACCTTCGAAAAACTTAGTGCTGGACATGTGTGCCTGCCTTGGCCCCAGCGAGCATCGTACCGGACATGAAAACTGCCCTTGATCCTATGAACATGCTTCAATCATGACAAGTCCAATTCTTTGCCAAGGGATAGTATTTTCAATTTTTGATATCCGGAAGATGGTCTTCATATCTTGCGCAATTGGGTTCTGAATGTTCCTGGCGGCATTAAGCATCTCCTGCTTTAGAGACATGGACGCTGAAGGCGTGAAACAACTCTCTTATATTGGCGGAATTTTACGAGATAATCCGCAAGTGTCTCAACTAGTGGTGTAAATCAGCAGGCAGGGCGCCTTGTCGGAGAGGATATTCACGCTGGAAGATCATGGGAAGCACTCGCGCCATTCACTGTTTCGAGCAAACGTAAACCCCATGCCTCTTATGAGAAGTACTCATCAGCTTATCACGTGGCTCGTTCTTGGTCTCTAGCCTGGAACTGAAGGACCGTGTGGCCTGCACACAATGCCACTCGTCCTACTCTGCATGGTGTACACGCATCATTGGTCGACAGCATATCCTATTGCGTGGCCTAGACTGGCCGAGCAGTCGAAGAACTTACGAATCGAGGATATCCTTCACTCTTTGAGCGGTGCGTAAAACACCGCTGCCCCGAAAAGAGCCGTGCGGAACAGAGCACGCGGGGTCGGTCGCACCTTGGTCGTGCATGGCCCATTGGGTGCAAATTTGGTATCGCGAGTGGATGCCACACAACAGGATAAAATGTGGGTGCGGCGGCTCAAAGGGCCCTGACCTTGGAGGAATGCAATCTATTCACGAGAGGTGCCTAGAGGTGGCTTTAGTCCTCCTCTATAGTCCGTCCTGCTGTTCGGAATGCTTTTGCTGTCCTGGTCTGTCTACCTATAATTATTGCCGGGACTCTTTGACTACTGAAAGCACTGGACCACCAAAGAACCAAAAAAAAAAAAAAAAAAAAAAAAAAAGATCACAAACGGTGTCCATACATGGGTCCGGGTCGCATGACAAATGAGATGGGTGCGAAAGACATTCTCCAGTGACTCTTCAATGGCAAGAGAGTACAACGGCGATCCAGCAGCAGTCCACATTTGAACCTTCTACTTTGGACCACTCTATGATACAGGGCTTATAATGTCTTACAGTACCAAGGCAAATTGTGAGTGGCCGGCGATGGCTGTATATTTCTCCAGATGATGTGACTTGTGGCTGATTTGGATTAGATATCTTGGCAGGTTGTACGCCAGAAAGTAGCAATTGATTCAACTCCACTTGAGGGCATGTTGAATAGTTTCGGTGCAAGCTAATTCAGGTGTCGCCTTCTGGTACAACACGTGGGAGTCCGAGCATTAGAGTGTTCCGTGGAGATCTTTAAGTATTCTCTTGAAAAGCCTCTGAAATAGGCCCCGCTTATATACGTGAGTAGACCTTCAACAGAAGCACTGCGAGAAAAGTGCTTCATACCATCTGCTCCACGGGATAGTCTCATGTAGGCTGTCTGTTAGCCTCCGAATAGGTAGTGTACTTCCCATAGGCGCTCTAGTGCTTGGCTGACCGCGCTAGAACGCCGGACCCTGCCTCTATGCTCGGTCCACCGCCGCTTCCTTCCTCCGAGGTCTAGACCAATGAGCCCTGATCTCGATAAGACTTATACGACCGCCCACTGGCACGACTAGCCCGAGTGGCCAACCGTTCCATATAACTCGGATGTGTCCCCCTTGTTTTACGCAGCATCAACAGATACATCTTGGCGGGTAGAACCAGAATGACAAATAATCCAGTCCAATGTAGTCCAACAAATTAGCCCAACAATTCAACAATTTAGTCCAAGAGCAGTCCATGGCCCTAGCCAGGAAAGGCGTAGCGCGATGTTACAAGCGCCGCGCACAGCACACGGCAGGCAGGCAAACGGCAGGCAAACGGCAGGCAAACGGCAGGCAAACGGCAGGCAAACGGCAGGCAAACGGCAGGCAAACGGCAGGCAGACATACAGACATACAGACATACAGACAGGCGAGGGCAAGTGGCAGGGGAATAACCATGATCTTAGGGGTGTACGTGTCAGTGGCGAGGGACCAAGCCAGATCAGTATCCGCCCGAGAACAGGCTCTTTTCCAGCCCCACATTGATAGATTGATGGTCTGTAAATGAACACGCGTACGTGCGAACCGTTGCCGCACTTTTGGCGCACTGAACTAACGCATGCCGCACTGATTCGCATGCCGCTGATTCGCATGCCGCACTGATTCGCATGCCGCACTGATTCGCATGCCGCACTGATTCGCATGCCGCACTGATTCGCATGCCGCACTGTTTCGCATGCCTGCACAACTAGATATCCACCATGACTGTTGCAAACCAGCTGCCACCGAATATTTACCTCTAACGCTTCAATCAATCTCATTCAATCAACCTCCTTCATCAATCTCCTTCAATAACTCTTCTTCATCAATCTCCTTCAATAACTCTCTTTCCTTCTCTCTTCCTCACATTACCAACATCCCTTCGCCCGTACTGCCAGCCTCCTTCCAGCTTGGCATTCTCCGTCTCCATTCCGACCAGCCTTATTCTTGGCATTCTCCATCTCCCTTACTACCAGCATTCCCTTTTGCCACTTCTTTGTTCTAGAACTATGCCTGCCTGCCCCGTTTTGTATAAAAGCAGCCTGCCCCGTTTTGTATAAAAGCAGCCTGCTCCCTCTCTAGAGTCCCCAGGTATTACCTCATCTAACCTACCATTACCTACTATATCCTACTATTACCTACTTTCACCAGCTTTACCAAATGGTGGCCGAGGGTGGTCTCGACCATTACCCAGTCTAACCTTGTTTACCTGGCTTTATCCCCTTTGACCAAAGAGCGACCCAGTGTCGCCTCGACCTTTTCCCAAAGTCGCCCAACTTTCCCGATTTCCAAGTGGACGCAGGCAAGTCGTCGCTGCCGATGCGGCTGGGCCCCCGTTGCCTTCACCCACCAATACACTCCTATTACCGTCCTCTCGGAAATGGGGTCTTTATATGCTTCCCCCGCCAAAAGGCCTATTCCAACCTCCCATCACTGGAGGTCCTACGTCTACCTCGTTGCAGCTTTTCGAGAGCCCTGCTCACGTGCCAGGTTCTGACTCTTGTCGGGGCGAGGCCGTGAATCAAGTGCGCGATTCATTATAAGCTTGCGTCTTCTTTACCAATCATCACATATGGACCTCTTGCGGGTGGATTTCGGTCTGCCTGACAGGTTGCCTGGATGACTGATAGTTGTTTGTTTATTTATCTGTTTTTGTGTCTGTTTATCGATTTGTGTGTCTGTTTGTCTACTTGTGTGTCTGTTTGTCTATTTGTTTGTTCATTTGTCTATTTGTGTGTCTGTTTATCAGGCCGTTATATGACTGATTGAAAGTCTATTTGCTAGGCTTTTTGCCTGTCTTTCAATGCGCGGCTAAACGTTGCTTCAGTCTGCTGCATAAATCTTTTTTCCTTTTACACCCTGTAATTGGAGTTTTTCAACCAAAGTTGCATTTGCAAGGGCGGTTTTCTCCAACCCCCACGTTTATAGATTCATGGTCTGTAAATGCATATCCCCCTTGCACCTCACAAGGGCCTGACACGTTCTAGCGTGTTTCTTGTGCCTTTGTGGTTTCTCGGCCTCCCGACCTGCGCTTTTCGTCGTTATGCGATTTCACAGTTTATCTCTCGTTTCGTGAGCAACTACAAACTCGCATAAGGTGTGAGATTCTGTACAAAGTAAGGACCAAGAGAAAGATGTACTCGTTGATGTTCCGCAAAACAAGGGGAATCCAAAGCTGTATAGCAAGGTCAGCCCCGACTGCCCCGCCGTTTCAGGCCGTTATCATGAGATACGGACTAATCGGGCTAGTCGGGCTGTCGACTGAATCGGCCTCGAGGGATAAGCACCAACTGGTCAATATGTGATATAGCACTGATCGGTCAAGACTTTGGAAGAAGGGAAGCAAGCAGAGGGGGTCGGGCAGTGCATCGTTCAAGTGAGCACGTATGGGTCGCACACTACCCTTGGAGAGTCTAACATATGGGATGTGCTAGACTTGTAGATCATATACTAAGTACTCACCACATAGTATGGTGTGTGTTCTGCTGCAGTGGTTTCTCTGATGTCATTTCGAAGGTTTACTTCAGTGTATGAGAAAGCTCCCCACTATTTCAAGCGGTGACTCAAGCTATTAAACAAGTTACCATCCTATCATCACGATGTCAGCTAGATCCACAAGAAGCCCCTGGTGCTGGATTACCAGATGATGACACCCATAAAGTATTCACTTATCTTGACCATGAGACGTATGAACACGGGAGACTCTGCTCAAGTGGGTTTTCTCCATAAGTGGATTTATCTCCCCGGCTCACCCATGGTGAACAACACGAAAAGAGCATTGATACAAACCATGCAGGAATTTTGTCTCAAACATTTGTCGTAGTGCATGTAGCCGGTTATAGTATAC
Source organism: Metschnikowia similis (assembly GCA_002370765.1). NCBI lineage: Eukaryota > Fungi > Ascomycota > Pichiomycetes > Serinales > Metschnikowiaceae > Metschnikowia > Metschnikowia similis. The sequence continues at coordinate 50,133 of NKZP01001137.1, forward strand.
ACTCCTAAAGGAGTAGTTGTTAAGTATTCTAACAACTTGTTTGATTGAGAACCTCTGTAAATATCTCTTCCGTCTTGATTTCCTGGATCCCTTAGCGTTCTGGCTCTGTCATGCTTGAAGCAGACAGGATACCCTGACCTTTTATAGACCCATTTGAGGGCTAAGCCACCAGTCACAGCCGTGCCAGCTTGTCCAATCCCGATATTCAAATCATCGCTGTGCACTATTTCAATGAGAGAATGCTTGGCACTTGTCGCCATCCGTAATGTTGTCCCGAGTACGTGTGTGTTATTCTGTTCCACTTTAACGCTGGTTTCATCTGTATGCAGTCAGGCGGACGTTCCTGCAGGGGGACTAATTTTTCATCCCAAACCAGTGAGCCGAGACGTGTACAGGAACACAACGCCGGATGGTTGCACCCTGAGGCACCACAGCCATCCAGGTCATCTGAGTTTTGTTGTACGCTGTACAATCAATTGAGATTCATTGCTTCAGATGATACAGAGATACAACTCGCCGAAAAGGAAATGAATGAGACTGAGTCTTCTTGGCACAGGTCTCAGACATAAAGTCAAGGGACCCTCCATGCTTAGCATGAAACCAGAAATGCTCATCAGAAACTTTCTATTTGCATACAGAGAAGCAAATCAGAAGATGGCTGATCACTGATGTCCCCGAGACTACCGATCTGGGTCAAAGATCCCCGTTTATGACTTTTTGAAGTCTAATCCCTCCGTCCCAAGCTAGGGAAATGCATGGGGGTGTATGACAATATATGATGATACCTCTGCGATTGCCTTTGCAAGACTTATGATGGAAGCTATGTGACAAGATGTCGAACATGCGCATGGAGAATTGGTGCCTCCGAGCAAACAATTCGGGTCATTCACTACACAAACCTTTAATCAACTGATTTGTTTAGGCCTTGTGTGAATCTGCTGAGCACATGAAAATTGACTGCAGCTCTCCCCATATACGCTAGTAAACCTTCATCCTTGGCAGCACTGGTCGGGTGGTCGCGAGAGGTCATAGATCGGATTGACATATGGGCCCGTATCAAGCCGTGCCAGCTAATCGGCTAGGTACGCGATATTAAAATCCCACGAGACCGGCCACTAGAGGTGCCTTATTCTTCTTATATTTGGTTACCATGGATTGCATTGAACCTAGAATGATTGCGACCTCCTTGGCTGAACTAAGGGGAAGACCTTGCTGTTATATACACTGGGTGTATGCAATCCTGCATGAATATGAAACATATGCACGGTTTGTGTAGGAGTTACCCGCCGCGAACCCTTGTCTCTCAGAATTTAGTCTGGAAGCCTCCTAGCAAGCGAACTGCACGCGGTGGTGTCGCACTTTGACCTTTCTCGCCACGAGGCGCACTGCTGTTATGCACGTTCACCACCTGATAAGGGACACATGCATGTGTCATGGCGGTGTGCAGGACCAGGTGATTTCCGCGCCGCACAAATCACTCAAGCTGCATGCAGGACAGAGCGATTTTCGCCGCAAAAATCACTCACAGCATATATAAGCAGCTGGATGCGGGCCTCCACTAGACACTCAAAGGATCCAGCACGTCGTCGCAGCAACACCTCCCAAAATCGACCAAGCGAGATTAAGCTAGTTCAAGATAGCCCAAGCTGGTCCCTGTCATTTTCAGTTGTACCAATTTAGTCCCAGTCAGACCAAGTTGGTCCCAGTTAGTCCAAGTTACCAACCCATCTTCCAATAAGTTCACCCCCACCATGTGTCGGCTTGAAATTCTTATCGAAAACGTCCATTGTTCCACATGTGAAACCACCATCAATGACGTACTCATACAATTGCTCGGCGAAGTGTCCCTTAGCTTGCAAGATGGCCTCATCACCATCGAATCCACCAGCAGCCTTGCCCACAGCGTCAAAAACGCCGTCACGACCCTTCGCTCCAAGGGATTTCGCGTTTCTTCTTGGGAGTACACTGAAAACGGACACCTCATGCAGGACTCCTCAAGCAGTTCAGAAGCGCCGGCCGGCAAGGCATTGGCGACCCTGCTTTGGAAGGCGTACCGAGACCGCCAGAGCAAAAAGCACCACGTGCAGAATTGCCAATTTTGCCAGCTCAAAAAGACAGAAGAGAAGCAGGGCAAGGAGCCATCAGGCGCAGATAGCCAGTCCACGCTACTAGATGAGCAAACCATGGAATTACGCGCAGTCTTCGCCGTGGGCGGGATGACATGTGCCTCGTGTGTGCAGAGCGTATCGGAAGTGATAGGCAACGTTTTGGCCGAATTGCCCCATAAAGACCCCCAGCCCGAGTTCTCGGTGGATCTCCTTCGCCAATCCGCCATCGTGGTTCTCCCAAACAAGCAAGTGGTGAACAGCATCCTGCATGCCATCGAGGATGCTGGCTTTTCTGCGCAGTTGGTGGAGCTTCTTCCCATCCAACGGTCCATCAGCCGGAAAATCACCGCCATCATCGGCGGCATCACGTGCGCCGCCTGTGTCAACTCGGTTGTTTCAGCCGTCAACGACTTGCCTTTTGTGCTTGATTGCGGGGTCAATGCCGTAACCAAGCTGGGCCAGTTTGTGCTAGAAAGCCTGGATACTGCTCGAAACTTGGATCTTCTCCGGTCAACTATTGAAGATTGTGGCTTTGATTTTGAGTTGGTCAGCGACGACAAAATCAACTTTTCCTCGGCAAAGAGTCAGCTGCGTTCCATTAACATCGCCGTCAATGGCATGTACTGCAAAAACTGCCCTTCTGCGGTCATGTCGTACTTAAACAATTTCGGAGAGGCGGTGGTGATCGAAGACCCGATCACGCTAGACCAGCCGTTCGTTCGGTTCACCTATATTCCCAACGTGGAGCACGGGGTCGGTGTACGGCGCTTTCTTTCCGACCTCAACCACATTCATCCGCTGCAGGATGGCTACTACATTGACGAAACCGATACGAACACCTTCGAGTGCCATTTGGCAGAAAACGTGTCCATGGACGAGCACTTGCGTCAGCTTTCTCGAAAGGAGAACCGAAAGATCGCGGGGCGGCTATTTTTGGCCACGGCCGTGGCGATCCCGACGTTCGTTTTTGGAGTTGTGGGGATGTCCTTGATCTCGAAAAGAAATAGGTTCCGCGTCTGGCTCGAAGAGCCGATTTGGAAAGGCAATGTGTCGAGAGTGACGTGGATTCTCCTCATTCTCAGCACCCCGGTGTACTTTTTTGCCGCAGACATCTTCCACGTCAAGGCGTTCAAGGAGGTGCGGTCGCTCTGGACGCAGAAAAACAACTTCCAGAAACGGTTTTTCAAGTTTGGCTCCATGAGCTTGCTTATGAGCCTTGGCACGACCGTTGCTTATGTTGCCAGCATGGTTCTTTTAATTCTCTCGTCCAGGCAGGCCCCCAAAACACATATGGGGCTCCACACCACGTACTTTGACTCGGTGGTGTTTTTGTCGTTTTTCTTGCTCATCGGAAGGCTCTTGGAGAGTGTGTCCAAGTCGAAAACGGCCAATGCAATTGGCGAATTGGCGCACTTGAAAGCAGAGAACGCCACGGTGGTTGAAAGGTCGGCCCAAGACAAATACATCAACGATGAGGTGGTACCAACCAAGCTTCTAGATGCAGGGGACTACATTCGGATCGGACATGGCGAGTCTCCCGCCGTGGACTGTGTGATTGTGGAAGGAAGCTCGCACTTCGACGAGTCAGCATTGACCGGCGAGTCGGACCTAGTCAAGAGGGGCGCCGGCCAGCAAATCTTCCTGGGTACCATAAATGCAGGAAACACGGCGGTGGTGGCCCGCATCTTGAGTATGAACGGAGACTCGCTCCTCGACCAGATCGTGAGTACGGTCAGAGACGGCCAGATGCGCAAGGCGCCCATCCAGCGACTTGCCGACGTGCTAACAGGGTACTTTGTGCCCAGCATCGTGATGATCGCCGTGGTCACGTGGGCGGTCTGGCTCAGCCTTGCGTATTCTGGGGCGCTTCCGAAGTCGTACCTTGATGTGGATATCGGAGGCTGGGCCGTGTGGTCGCTTGAGTTTGCCATTGCAGTGTTTGTGATTGCATGTCCGTGCGGGATTGGGCTTGCTGCTCCCACAGCCTTGTTTGTGGGCTCGGGCTTGGCTGCAAAATACGGCATATTGGCCAAAGGAGGAGGAGCGGCTTTCCAAGATGCCGCCCGTGTCAACGTCATCTGCTTCGATAAGACTGGCACCGTGACCCGTGGAAAAATGAGCGTTGCCGGAGTTGCTCTCGAGGGGAGCAGAGAACTTTGCGGCATGGCGTTGCAGCTCGCCAGAGACATGGAGCTTGCATCCAAGCATCCCATTGCTTGCGCCATCCGCGAGTATGTTCAGGAGGTGGCAAGCGAGGAGGAGCTGAGTGAGACTAAGCTGGCAGAGGTAGAAAAGACCGAGACGAGACTGGCCGAGGGGGAAGAAACTGAGACTAGACTGGCCGAGGGGGAAGAAACTGAGACTAGACTGGCCGAGGGGGAAGAAACTGAGACTAGACTGGCCGAGGGGGAAGAAACTGAGACTAGACTGGCCGAGGGGGAAGAAACTGAGACTAGACTGGCCGAGGGGGAAGAAACTGAGACTAGACTGGCCGAGGGGGAAGAAACTGAGACTAGACTGGCCGAGGGGGAAGAAACTGAGACTAGACTGGCCGAGGGGGAAGAAACTGAGACTAGACTGGCCGAGGGGGAAGAAACTGAGACTAGACTGGCCGAGGGGGAAGAAACTGAGACTAGACTGGCCGAGGGGGAAGAAACTGAGACTAGACTGGCCGAGGGGGAAGAAACTGAGACTAGACTGGCCGAGGGGGAAGAAACTGAGACTAGACTGGCCGAGGGGGAAGAAACTGAGACTAGACTGGCCGAGGGGGAAGAAACTGAGACTAGACTGGCCGAGGGGGAAGAAACTGAGACTAAACTGACTGGACAAGGAGAGGGCGAAACAAAAGCACTGCTATTACATGATACGGCAGCTGACAGAGTGAGAAGTGCATTCGAAGGGTTCCGTCTTGGGTCCAACAAGGTCCCTGCCGTGCAAACAATCGCCGGAAAAGGCCTCCGGGGTGTCCCCGTGGCTGACGAGTCCGTGCAGGACTTGTGGACCAAGTACCGACCCGAAGAAGCCATTATGGGAAGCGAGGCGCTCATGAGCGACTGCGGCGTGCAGATATCCAACAAGCAGGCCGAGATCCTCACCCGGTGGAAGGCCGCGCGCAAGTCCATTGTGCTTGTGGCCCTCAAGTGCGCCGCGTTGTTCCACGACCAACAGTTCCACTTGGTGGCCATTTTCGCCTGCAGAGACGAGGTACGGGCCGAGGCAAGTGCGGTGGTGCGGTTTCTCAGCGACAAAGGCATCGAGTGCTGGATGATCACTGGCGACAACTCGCACACGGCGGGCGCCATCGGCGCCGAAATCGGCATCTCGGAAGACCACATTCTCAGCCAGGTTTTGCCGCATGAGAAGCAGGCGCAAATCGAGCACATACGCAAGGATCCCGCCAAGATAGTGGCCATGGTCGGAGACGGCATCAACGATGCCCAGGCATTGTCTGCAGCGCACGTGGGCATCGCGCTCTCGTCTGGTGCAGACATTGCCGTCACGTCCAGCGACTTCATCTTGCTCAACAAAAGCCACCCGCTCGTGACCTTGTGCACGTTGTTCGACTTGGCGCGCGTGGTGTTCCGCAGGGTCAAGTTCAACTTTGCCTGGAGTCTCGTGTACAACATCATTGGTATACCCATCGCCGCAGGAGTCATCTACCCTTACCGAAACCTGCGACTCAGTCCGGTGTGGGCCAGTGCCGCCATGGCCGCGTCGTCTTTGAGTGTGGTGACCAGCAGCTTGCTTTTGAGGCTCTATCGGCCTAAGGTGGAGGCAAGGAACTTGGCGACTGCTGCCGAGGACGATGCGGGCGTTGAAATCACATTATGGCAATGACTGACGAGTTTGATGGATGACCGGCCGCTTGGAACCTCTGAACGGTTCGTGTTATGATCTATTGACCATGTCTTATGAACCAGCTTGACCCCAATTGAATGCGAAAGATTGTAACTGTATCCTTTTTGTTGAGCGTCGCTCTATTAATGTCGCCCCAAATTCTCTTCAGTGACATCATGGAGTCTCCTCAGTGACCCCATAAAGTCTCCTCGGTGACCCCATGAAGTCTCCTCAGTGGCCTCATGAAATCTCCTCAGTGACACCTTTTGAATTGTCCATCAATGCCGTAATACATCAAACCTCATTGCTGGCCACCAGCTGCATGCTTCGGCCAATTAAGTATACAAGTCATTCTTTGAACATCATTATCATCATTGTGAGCAGCAACGATATATTGCCCAGCTATGTTTGGCTCTTGTTCACCAAAATAGCTTCTAAGTTCCAGGAGTGGTTTTCAGCTTCATAAATGCCAGCAGGACTGAATTTCGATCTGCATGCTTTATAAGCTTCATGATTTCTAGGGGACACACTTGGTCAGCGTCATGACTGCATTCCCTGAGCAAATACGCCGGGATCAAGAAGTACCACCATGACCGTAACGTTATCGGTTGTAGCATTCTCTATGGCATAATCACAAAGCCTCTTTGCTGCAGCCTTTGGGTAGCGTGTGCCCTTTTGCTCAAGCTGCTGACGGAAAACTTCCTGTACAAACTTGCACGCCTGCTGGTCGGATATCACGTCCCAAACTCCGTCGCATGCCAATATTAGAAACTCATCGTCGTCCAGGATCTCGGTCGCAGAGGTAAACGGCGACCCCGTGACCAAATTTTTGATGTAGGAGTCACCCAAAGACCGCGTTATTGCAAACACCCCATTGACTCTATTCTTCACAATAAGCCCTCCGGCCTCGCGAATCCGCTCCATCTCGCTGGGGTCCGATGCTTTATGGTCGTAAGACAAACGATACAGCCGGCCCCCCCGGCAGAGCACTATGCGCAGGTCACCCACATTTGACGTGTAGAGCACCCTCTTGTGGTGAGTTCCAGGAATGAAGTCGAACTTGGAATTGGACGAAAACTCGCCTTCGCCGGCCAACTCCAGTTCCCACCGCAAAACAGCCACTGCAGCCGTGCTCCCCAGAGACCCCAGGCCGTCCTTGTCTATGGTCTCGTCCGCTTTAAGGAAGGCCCTGCTCAACACGTGCCTCAAGTCATAAGGTTCTGCCGCAGCCTCGGACGCAAGTATGCCCTCCTCCACCAACGCATGTAGGTTGTTGCCACACCAGCGGGCTGTCAGTTTGCCTGCATGGCCGTCGAATATAGCAAAGTAGCCCCAGTCGAGTTTCTCGGCGTAGTTTGCCACATATGTGTGCACATCCTCCATGCGATCTCTGTAGTGGGAGTTTTTGTTTTCGGCCACGCCCACGGAAAACGAAAGTCCGGAAAACGGATCTTCTTTGGTTGCGTCTTGACCGTCACCAGCGCCTTCAGGGACGTTGGATGCTGAATGCAGGTTTTGGGTCTTTGTTGTTTCACGCTCCTCAGCACCACGACCGTTAGCTCGTTCGGAATATTGATGGTTCAGGTCATTTTGTAGCACATGGTTCAGTTGCTCTTGGTTCAGTGGCAGCGACTTCAGAGGCAGCGACTTCAGAGGCAGCGATTTCAGAGGCAGTGATTTCAGTGACCCCGTTCTTAGCTCCTGGAGACCTGCGTTGATATCTGAAACGCCTCCAGAACTGGGGCCAGACTCAGTCCGTCCCTTTGTATTTTTATCACCCATCCCGTTTGTTTGTTATGGTGATGTGTTTCAGGAGTAGTGGTAGCGCGTGATCCACCAAGAAAGCTTTAAATTTGGAACGGCCTGCCCTGGGATTTGCGGCGCGGCTGGTGAGCACGCACCCGTACATCCCAACGCTCCAGCCGCTTATGCCTCAGCACGACCGGTCTCTGCCGTCCCCTCTTGACAGGAAATTGAATCAAGGTCGAGGGAACGGACCATAACTAGCTGCAAGTCTCAGCCAATTTTCTAGATGAAGCCGTTAAAGATGTACGGCTCAGACCCTCGGAACAGTATTTCACGCGAAGTCACGTGCCGGCGTCTTTATGCGCCAGTCTCTTCCACACCCCATCTCCAGGCCAGCCCTGCCAGGGCACGCGGACGGGCACGTGCGCGCGTGTCACGTGCGCGCGATCGCTAGAGTCGTTATCGTTATCAGTCGGAATATTATTATTATGCTCCCCCCCTCATCCCCTGTGCCTCTGACTCGACGCAAGCTGTCGCTGTTCCGCCCGCACAACTGGCGGTACCCGCAGATTGCCCTTACGCCTGCGCGGGACAATTTGTCCCTTGAAATGCTCCCTGTGGTGCTCCTTGAGTACATTTTCGACTTCCTTCAGACTCCGCATCTCCTCCAGATATGCCTCCGATCTAAATACTTCTACCTCCCGGCAGTTAACAGGCTTTACAAAAAGCTCATCATCACAGGAGACGACTTGGCGCTCAACTATGCCAAGTCTCACCTCAAAAACTGGAACATGAACTATGGCACGGCCATATCGCCGCGGAACTTGCCTCGCTTAGTGAACGCCATTGCACCGAACAGCAAGTTGGCGCTGTTAATTCGGCACGTGGTGGTCACCTGCACAAACCACACGAGCCACTTAGCCCGCTTGCTCGAATTGACTCATTTGACTACCCTTTATTGCACCAAGCCGCTCTCGTTACCGCCTCACATTCTCGGAAGTATCCAAGATCTCCTGTGTGCGCTAGGTGGATCAATCTGGGGCGGCCAGTTGCGTGAATTGCGAATTTCCCACACTAACACGGTTATGGACTCGAAAAAATATGAGGACTTGGCCAAGGCCCTTGTTGCCTCAAACACGCACGCGTCGTTGCGGAGTTTGGTGCTTGAAACCGCCGACGACGAGAGAGACTTGCGGCGGCTCAACATGATAAACCAGTCCAGAGGGCTGGGCAATGGGCCGTCGTGGCCTATACTCTTCAGGGTTTTGGCGGGCGCAGGGGTGAAACTTAACCTTGCCACTTTGGGCTTTGACGGCCATTTCGAGGGTGCAGCCGTGAACTTGGCCGAGCTTTTATGTCTGGCGGTCGAGCTCGACCACTTGCACACGCTTGAGTTACGGTGCACGGAGGTGCTGCATGGTCACGGACAGCACTCGAGCCTGGCCACCACCATATTGGACGAGCTCACGCAGCGCACTCCACTGTTGCGCAACTTGGATGTGTCTCCGACTGATAACTGCCTCACGTGCCAGATGGCATCGGTGTCCAATACCATCAGCAAAAATTTGCCCAATCAGCTCGAGCAGCTTCTGTTGGTGATTGAGTCGCCGATCCAAGCTTCCGCCGAGTCTGTTCGATCGCTATTGGTTAGATGCCAGCCCAATTTGCGCAAATTGAAGCTCGTGGACCGGTCCAGTTTGGCCGAAACCCGGGGCGCGTTGTACCAGAATCTCTCCCTGCAGGATGTGTCTTTGTGGGAGCATGGGTGTTTCTACCAGTACCGAATTCAAAAGGCATTCTTCCCCTGCAGCGCGAGTATGTGCAGCCCCGAGTACGAGCAGGCCCAATTTGCCACGGATCCAATGATGGACTGCATCCGCAACTGCAGAAGCAGCTTGGCTGAATTCTTGAGCCTGGACCCGATCCACTCGCGCGCCCGCGACGCCATGCCTTTGCTAAAGCAGTACACTGTAGTGGACTTTACCATCAACATGCAGGAACATGGCGTTCAGTTTAACGGCCATACCATTGCCTTCGACTGATATCGCCTGTTGTTGTCTGACACCATTACCTTAGACTGACATTACCTATTTTCTTAGAAAAGCATCACATTACCAAAATCACTTTACAAATCACATTACAAATCATATTACAAATCACATTACAAACCACATTACAAATCACATTACAAATCACATTACAAATCACATTACAAATCACATGACCAAAATCACATCACAAATCACATTAGACAACATCACAACAGACAAAATCACAACAGACAAAATCACATAGACAAAATCACATAAGACAAAACCACATTAGACAAAATCACATAGACAAAATCACATAAGACAAAACCACATTAGACAAAATCACCTAGACTGGAGCTCCAGTGGATAAGAAACAAAACCAAGCCGAAAACGGGTCGATCGTTGAGCCAATTTGTGTGGCAGCAGAATGCGGGTCACGTGGCCGCCCCGGGCATGCCCGATCTCCTCGGCTTTCACCACGCTCACTCTCAAGTCTCGACGCCCTTCTTCCTAGCACTCTTCCTTGCCACTCTTTCACTCTAGCTTTCTCCCCCTTCAAATCTGAACCGTTCCCAATGTCTGTTCCAATTCCATACACTCCCAAAGGCGCACCTGTGGAGGAAAGTGTACCGTATGACGGGCTCAACTTCAAGACGGTCACATGGAAAGTGCCAGAAACCACACCATACCGTGGCAAAATCGTCTACGCGCACGGCTTCTGCGAAGAATCCACCATTTACACCGAGTTTTTTGACCGCCTCAGCCAGCAAGGATACGAGATCTTTTTCTTTGACCAAAGGGGCGCCGGCGCTACCTCGCCTGGCAAATTGTTTGGTATCACGGACGAGCACCATACGTTTGACGACTTGAACTTCATGATCAAGCGAGTGTTAGATGCCAGAGCTGACGAAAGCGAGAAGATATACCTTGGCGGCCACTCCATGGGCGGTGGCATCGCACTCAACTATGGTATCTACGGGAAGTACCGTGACCAAATTCGAGGAATCTTCGTGTCGGGCCCTTTGGTGACGTTGCACCCGAAAACGCAGCCAAACATTGTTCTCCGCACCCTCCAGCCAGTGATCAACACATTGATGCCCAAGTTCAAAATAGACTCCAAGCTTGACTACGACTACATCACTTCCAACGAGGGCTGGAAGAAGTACATCATGTCTAACGAAGGCAAGTTGATTGGCTCAGTCAGGCAGTTCAACGACATGTTCAAGAGGGGAGAAGCATTGACCCGGCCAGAACACGTGCGCAAGTTCCTGTCGTCAATTCCCGTCTTGTTGCTCCATGGAGAAACTGACTATATCAACGACATTGAGGGAAGCAAAAAGTTCGTGTCTCTTTTGCCGGAGGCCGTGGAGAAGACGTTTGTGCCAGTGGCTGACGGCAGGCACTCGCTTTTCCTTGAGCGAGAGGAGATATTTGCCCCGGTGCTCCAACAAGTGGTGGACTTTTTGGATGCTCACTAGCGCACGAAGATGCTTACACCAACTGGTTCCTAGATACCAATCTGGCCTGACCATTGCCTAACTGTCACGAGGAGCGCGGCTCACTGGTACAATTGGTTTAACCGTGATGCATCCCGATGGATTAGATCTAGCGGGGTGCATTGGATATAGCAGGGTGTATTGGATCTATCAGGGTATTGAATCTATCAGGGTGTACTGGAGTCATCAGGATCTATCAGGGTGTATTGAATCTATCAGGGTATTGGATGCATCAGGATGTACTGAATTCATCCGGGTGTATTAGATCTATCAGGATGGAATCGAGTGTTTGCCCCAACATTAATCCTGTGCACACAGCCCACGAGTAGGCTCCAGTACTTATTTGGCGTTCCTGTACACATTAGAGCAGGCGCATCGCAGGCAACTGCACTGCGCATCGGCCGTGTAAGCGCATAGCGCGACCATGCACATATAACGCCACCCCTGAAAAGAATCCCCAACACACTAACGCTTTCTCTTTCCACCGCCCCAAAAACCCTCCTTTACTCCACTGCTGATCCTCCTGACCCCAAGGCATCTCCTGTGGTCCTGGGGGTTTCTGGCCACCTTTTGGAGAGGACTCACCCGAGTCCTGCATGTAGTGCTGCATGACAACATCACACGATTAACGCTACTGTTTTCTCTTTATCACTCCATGCACCCCCGTAGGTGGCGCCTCCCAAAAGTCTAATCACGAGAGTCTCTGACACAGTCGAACAAGTCCCCTCGTGTATCATCAGGCCTAGACACGACCCTTTCGGCCCTCCCCTCCCTGCCCCTCCCTGCCCCTCCCATCGGCCCCCCAAAGACGCCACCAGGATCCCCTGGTTGCATCAGACTACCCGGGACTGACCCCAGCAGACCCGCCATCCCCCAAAGCTCCTCACCATGGGCTACAACATCAAACAGAAAATCGAAATCTGTCTCCATTCGGAGGCAAACCCGCTGCTAACCCAACTAGAATTGGCTGAGTGGGCCCTGAAGAAGTACGGCCTGGGGCAGAGGCCGTGCCAGACCACAATTCTGCGGATCCTCAGCTCCAAGTCCAGCATTCTCAGTACTAAAGACACTGACATGATGTTGGTGCGGCGACGCAAACAATCCAACCCGCTTCTCCGGCAGATCCTCACGGAGTGGGTCACGCAAGCCCAGTGGCAGCGCATCCCCATCACAACGCCAATCGTCCAGCTGACTGCGAACGCCATCTGGAACAAGCTACCTTCACTGGCTAAAGAAGGCAACGGCGTGTTCAGCCAGAAATGGTGTATTCACTTCATCAAGAAACTCAATTTGAACACGGTGGGCAGTCCGCAGGCCGTGCGGAAGAACTTGGGCTACCCGCTAGACAAGGTATGGAAGCTCGACGAAAAACTGGCGCTCAAGGAGTACGTCAATCAGCTCCTCCGGCAGGAGAACTACGTGCCCCAGGACCTTTTCGTCTTGGATGAGTTCCTGCTCTTCTACTCGCTCCCGTTGGACCAGATCTTCGATGTGTCGTCAGTGCTCAAGGGCCTTTCGCGGAGTAACAAACAGAGCGAGTCCTCGTTGACCGTGCTTCTCGGCTGTAACTTCGACGGGCTGGAGAAGTTGAGCCCATTGGTGGTGTCCGACACCGAGGCCCCCGACATGTCTTCAAGCACGCAAGCCGCATTCAAGGCCCACACGAACCTTCAGGGCCCGGCTTTGGCCAACAAAATCCAAGAGGTTTACCTGATCAGCTACAAAACCAACAAAACCAAGTGGATCACGCTGGCCATCTTCCAGGACTACTTGCTATCATTGGACCACAAGCTCGAGGCATCGTCGCCCGAGCGCAAGATCGTGATCTTCCTCGACGACAGCTCCTCGCACCGCATCATCAACATCGAGTTCAAGCACATTCTTCTCGTCTTCTTGGAGAACTCTTCGAAGCACAAGAACCTGAACTACGGCACCAAGTTTGACTACTTGCCCATGAGTTTCGGCATCGTGGAGGAGTTCAAGATTCTATATCGACTCCAGCAGTACTTGGAGATGATCAACAAGCAGCGAAACACCAAGGTGAATCCAGACCACACTTTGTACTCGCAGCTCATGCTCACGCCCAGCCCAGATTCCGCGGAGATCCTTTCGGAATCCGATTACTACATCCCGTTGATCAAGGCCTTGGAATGGATCAAGCGCTCCTGGGACTCCCTCTCGCAGGAAAACATCTTCTCGGCCTGGCGCCGATCTTTCTTGGTCAGCGTGCGCGAGCCGTGGCCTCTGTACGACCCTCTTGTGCAGCAAAATGCGGCAGAGCTCTTTGCGGAGCTCTTGGCCAAAGCACCCAACTTGTCCAAGTCTTACGAGAAGCTCCAGGAGATCATGGAGTACTTGAATGTGGTGATTCCGTGGGAAATTGACGAGCTTCTCAACTTGGTCAATGAACGGACCAAGGTCACGCTCACCTACGCTTCCATCGACGAGATGATCAACAGTTGTGCGCAGACGGTGGAAAAAGAAGAGCCTGAGCCGGTCCCCAGGAAGAGAGCTGCCAAAAGGGAGACTCAACAAATCAACACGTTCCAGGAGAAGTTGCCGCCCATGGTTGCTGCGCTGCCCCGAATTGACGATTACTCATACAAGGCCAAGATGAATATGGACGCATTGATCATGGCCACCAACTCCAGCATGCTGCCGCCGATTGTTCCCGGACTGGCCTCGCAGGCCTCGTCGCCTGCGGCCATTCCAGGTATTGCCTTGGCTCGCCTGGATTCCGCCAAAACCCGCATCGAGTTGCTCAATGGCTATCGCATGGAAAACAGTCTTCTGCCCATGCTCAAGTATGAGACCTCACAGGCTGAGGCCATGGAGCCACCCGTGGACGTGGACTTGGTTTCGCTGCTCACCAAAGTGCTTGAGGCGTCGCTGAATAAGCGCATAAAGCTCTCGCCTTTTGCTGTGGACGAGTTGAGCACGAACCTCGCCAGTATAAAGCAAGGGACGTGTTTGCTGCGGTCAACACCGGGTGAATTGTAGAGATGGTTTCATAGAATGCACGAGTTTTAGTGGGAGTCTTGTAGTGCGTACATTATGAAATGACACAGTGGGTCACAGTGGTACGGCACAAATCCTGTGCACTGAGCCCAAGCCACTACTTCTAGAAATGCAACGGGGCACTTTCAAATCGCAATCCGCAAGTCAGCGCGGATCAATATTTATTCACAAGTTCAAAGGAGATGTATTCACAGGAAATTCGGGCGCCGTCAAGGCATTTGGAGCAAGGCCGCCGCGGCTATTCATCTTCAGCAGCAATGCCCAACTCACGGGCCTTGGCCTCGAGCCTCTCGCGCTTCTCGGCACGAGCCTTCCGGATACGGGCCACCTCGGCCTCGATCTCGTGGCGTTCCTTGGGGATTTGGTTCAAGGTCGCCGGGTCGGGCCAGAACCCGGGCAAGTTGAACTTCTTGTCGGAGTCAATCCCCACGTAGTACATGACAATGATGGGCGACAATAGGCAGAAGCCAAACTGGAGTTAGTGTGGGCCTTGGAGGTGCCTGGGCATACATACCTTGAAGGTCTCGAGCTGCGTGCGCGTGATGCCGCCGATGAATTTTCTGTACTGGGGGTTCATGGGTGAAGGCGAAGGAGTGCGCCGTGCTACTAAGTATCACCAAGTTCGCGTGCACCACGCAGGACATAACTTTTGGTCAGCCTATAGTCGCATGGATGTTTCGGGTGCGACACGACTCCACTTCCAACTCCCTACAATCTCCACCAATTTCCTCCAATTTCCACCAATCTCCTTCAATCTCCTCCAATCTCCTCCAATCTCCTCCAATCTCCTCCAATCTCCTCCCATCCTCTACAATTCCTCCAATCCCCCTAGCACCGCTGCGCGGCCCGCAAAAATGTGTGTGCCCAGCAAAACTTATTTAGTGTCGGGCTGTCTGCTTCAGGATGTACCGGTGCATACTACCTGTTTAGTTCAGGTCAATACAATAAGCGAAACGTATTGAAGTCGCTTTCAATTCTGCTGCTATGGTGCTTCCAATCCACTTGCGCACTCCCAAACAAGAAATTTTGGGTCGGAACCGGTGTCAAACGTCTAGAAACCCATAAACCTGTCAACGCTGTCATGCATACTGGCCAGGCTTCAAGCATGGGCTCTGTATTGGTCTACGTTCTGAGACCTTGACGAATCCGCATCGATGGCCGCGGCACGATTTTGCACCCATGCGCACTTTGCCATGGTGCGTCAGCAAATGCTCCCCTGGAAGGCACCAAACACCCATTTTCAAAGCATTGCTTGATGGTTTGAAGTAATGCACCCGGACAAGCACTTAAGTATTATGTACCAAACATTTGACCATGTGTGTAGCCGGGGTTTAGAGTAACTCCCGACTCATACGGCAACAACCAGGAAGTTGCAGATTATGGTACGGGGCGCAAGTGACCAGGGAGGGGTTTAAGATGTCAACTATCCAGTCATAAAAGACTATAATAAAACACCAGTTTATGATATTTCTTCACGATGCGGCCTGGTCATGTACGATTTTGGAAAAGTAAGAAGCAGCAGGAACATTATTGAGCCACACTGGACATTTTAAAAGGTCGCGGCTTGTACCCCTCCCAAACCGCTCCAGTCAAAACATATGTTCTAGTCAAAACAGACGTTCCAGTCAAAACCGATTGCATAGTGTTAAACATCAGTTTCAGAAGGCTGGAATCTGAAGTATTGCACTATATGCTGGTTCTACTGTCTAAACTACTCTCTTGTCAGAGCCATAGGGTGCAGTAGTTTTAATTTTCAAAGGAACGGGGCAAGCAGGCTCGCCCGAACCGGCCAAACCACCCCAGCAGAACCCCCTAGCTCAATCATACCTGCCAAGGGTGCAGGTTGCACAAGGACTGTATGCAGGCACCCGGGTTCCAGTTCGGTTTCGTCCGGTGACCGTCTACCCGTCGTTGATGCTTGATTGGTCTAACACAAATGTGTTCTATCAATTCTCCAGATTGAAGAATTTCAAAATAGGATGCAAAAAATATCGGATCAAGGCGTTTTGTTTGAACGGCGGTACGAAGGAGTAGAAAAGCTTCGCAATCTTGGTTTATCATTTGCTGGGTTGGCGACAGTGCGTTTTAAGGTAAACCATTCAGTCTCAGGCTCACACGCTTGTGTTACAGGTTTCTTGGAACTCACCCTGGGAGTGCAGCTTTCTTTGCTGCCCATGGGTGATGTCACAGAGTATGTGTGAGCCTCTGTGCTGGGACATCGAATAGTGACTATTCGAGCTTACAGGAAAAGCGTTTCTCGTGGGCAGGAATTTGGGAACAGCTTGGTAAACCGCCGTTAATATCTAGACTACTTTTCTAGGCTGGACGGCAACCCATTGCTACACATTGGAGACGCACTGACACCATCGCCTAATTATTCATAAATTTTATAAGATCTTATTGATAGTATTATGTGATTCTATAATTATGTGAGACAAAATTTTACAAATGTGGACAATTTGTGAACTTTGGTGACTTTAGTAGCTTCAACTGCAACTGCCTTCGATGAAGCTGCTACTATGTACTCTTACAAGAATAAATTCAACGTACTCCCCTCAACTTGAATCAAAGAAAATTATAAATTAATATGGGGATCGTTTGGGCACACAAAAAATCGTTGTTTGTTCATAAACAACCTATAATGTGTGCGTTAATAGAGCAGATATACTTACCATATGAACGTAAGTGGAGAGGGCATGTATATAAAAGATCAATGCGGCTGTACGTGAGCTGATATCTCCAGGACCAAGATAGGCTTGAGTGCCAGGCTCTATGTAATGGATGTATCTTAGGTGTTTATTCATTGCATTAATATCAATAATGTTATATCCTTTTGTAGTTGTTTTAACGTCAAGTACTCAAGAAATGATGTATTCGTTGATGATCCCTAAAACAAGTGGGAGCATCGGCTCTTATATAGAAAACTGTGCAGCCCGATCGCGCTGGCCTCAGGCTGTTTCAAGGAGCAATCCAGCTGCTTTAGCTGGCTGGCAATCCTTATACGGGAGAGTCACCAGCCAGCCGAGTGGCTGGTGCAGATTGGGAGATCCCGATGGGGTTGGTATGGCCCAGAAAGGGTATCTGCGGCGAGACTGCGTCGAGGAAGCCACGACGTTCTAACGAAAGTGGGCGGTCGTCGTTGGACACGCCTCTATCGATGTGGGCCATCGAAGGTTTCCCCTTGCAACCACACGTCGTAGGTCAATAGTGTATCCATGGGTAGTGCGCTACCCATGTTGGATCTAACGAATAAATAGTAGATATTGTATTTTTTTGTTGACATAAAATCATGCATTTCTTTATTATAGAAATAATTAACCCAAACTGCCAATGCCACGTAAGGGTGGGGAAAAACGTTGAGGTGAGTGATGTACAAAGAAAGAATCCTATTCAGATATTGATGTACCTTACCTTGTTTATACTGATTTCATGCAGTCACCATTTAGGAAGGTTGGTTAAGAAGCTTATCACAAGCCATACTGGAAGCTAATGTGGTCTACGGGAAAGATGGATCAGGAGTCATTACCGATCCTATAGATGTACAAATGGCCCCCAAAATTGGTGCCGCACCCGTTTTTAGATTTCAGTTTTGGATTGAAATGTCAAGTCATTTTGGTTCCTTGACACGTCTAGTGCTCAGAGAAGAGGTATTGGTGGTGCCCAAGTGTACCATGGGGAGCACACTACGCATGGTGGATTCGACCGCAATTCTTGATCTGCTCAGCTTACAATGAAGGGAGACTTTTCGAGCTCTTCCTACTGCCCTTGTATGCTCTTGTTCCTTTCCCATCCCACTTAGTAGACCTTAGACAGTAATAGCAGTATACATTCACAGATGTCCAGTCCAAGGGCCGTCACCAGAGGGTACGGAATTTGTAGGGCTGCGGCAGAGTTATTACAATGGCTCGCTCACGCACAGAGCATTACTGAAGGCACTCACTGAGCGCATGTGCATAGAGCACGCACCAAGTTTGAACCAACACTCCAAGACTGAACCAACACTCCAAGACTGAATCAACACTCCAAGACTCAGCGCCATAATGATTCCTGCCAAGCCAGAATGGCCAGACCAAAGGGGCAAGTGTTCATAACCCGGGCAAATCAGCACAAGCCAGTACACCCCTTGTTGTATACGGGGCGACCTGGAACCTGCTTCCCTCGCCCGGTTGGCCAGATCGGTTGCAAGACTCCCAGATGTTGTACCTGAGGCAATGGTCCAGACTTGTGGTTTTGATTGGATGAGAGCGGGTGGGCCGCGTCTTGCCTTTTGGCTTGAACGAAGGAGTATGCACCTTTCCACTAGTTTGGAGAAATTCGTTCGTGCGGTTCGCTTTGCCGCGCGCTGGTGTGAATTCTTTTCCCACTGTACAACTGTAGTGATGCAAACCACTGCAGCGCGCTAATCGCCCGGAAAGACCCGCCCGATTAGGACCCTCGGGACCAAAAGTCGGTTGCCTCAGCGCATGTTTGGGTTTATGCCATCCCATGTAATTATACCCATTTGAAACGTGTCTCCCAAATACTGCTGGCAGAGCGCCCCACGTGACCAAACGCATCCTCCAACGTAGCGAAAAGCCTCAATGCCAATAGAAGTCCTATGTGTAGTAGACTTTGGTAGAGAGAGCGTCCAGAGCTCCAGTATCTGCGTGTTTGTTTTGTTGTTTTGCATATGTTTGTTGTTTTGTTGTTTTGTATATGTTTGTTGTTTTGTATATGTTTCTTGTTTTGTATATGTTTGTTGTTTTGAATATGCTTGTTGTTTTGTATATGTTTGTTGTTTTGTATATGTTTGTTGTTTTGTATATGTTGTTGTTTTGTATATGTTTGTTGTTCTGTATTGGTGCTTTGACTGGTGCTTTCACTGGTGTCTTATGCTGGTGTTTGGGTGCGATTTAAGTGCACCTCAACGGTGCGCACACTTGTCTCGTGGTCATGTCTCGTTGCCTGAACTAAGCCATGTCGAATTACACGCAAATTGAAAGAGACATTCCAGACTCACCAGGTTTCACACAGTCAGATCCCATGGCTCCAGGTATTCCCCTCGCATCATCCCTGGCCCCTACGAACGGAGGCTCGCAAGGCAATGGGTTCTTCAATGGCACATGGGCCCGGCTTAAGCAGTCGTCGCACCCCGGCGCCCTTGCCGTGTACATTTTTTTCCGGTCGGCACCCATCGTCATGTACCTCTTTGGCGACTTGCTCCTCCGCTTGTTCACTGCAGATAGCCGGTTCATCCTCCACTTCATCTTGCTTGTGCTCCTCATCTGCGCGGACTTTTGGAACTTGAAGAATATCTCGGGTAGGTTGCTTGTGGGGCTCCGGTGGTGGAATGAAACGAAGGCCCATGAAGGCGCCGAATTTGAGAATGTGTGGGTGTTTGAGACCGCAGATCCCAACCGCTATATCAACCCCATTGACTCCAAGGTGTTTTGGGCCTTGCTCTACGCCCAGCCGGTGGCTTGGGTCTTGTTGGGGCTCTTGGCCTTGTTGAAATTCGAGTTGTTCTATTTGGCTTTGATCTTCATCAGCATCTCGTTATCTTTGACGAATGCCGTGGCCTTCACCAAGTGCGATAAGTTTGGCCGTGCCAACGACATGGCCACTAGCTTATTTTCCAAAGCCACCACGGGCTTGTTTTCTCGCTTGAATCCCTTTGCATAACTGATCCGCCTGGTCCTGCTCCCAGTCGCCGATGCTCTGCCACGCTTGACCCTCGTCACACCTTCGCCTAGACCCACCCAGTTTCATTTTTCACAAAGTTATTGAAGCCTTTCCGAATAGTGGGCTCGGAGCTGCTGCACGTGCTTGATTTTTTTGCTCAATGTGGTGAAGGCCACCTCGTGTATGTGGTCACCGAAAACCTCGCTGGCTAGGTCGACCTTATACTTCTCGTTAGCCTGCAGAGCCACGATCAAAGTCTCGAACTTACCGAGGAGTCTTTTCACCTCTGCATCGCCGACGTCGATTTCAAGCCCACGCAATCGGCCTTTGTAGAATTCGGTGCTCACCGTCGCCAGCTGTTTGTACACGATCTTGAGAATGAGCTGGCTGACGAGAATATCCATATCATGGTCAAACGATACCCTTGAGATGGACTCTTTCAAACCGTCCACGAAAAAGTCCGAGCTCATTTTCTGGAGAATGGTGATGGGGTTGTAGAAGCGGCTCGACTGCTCGTCGGCCATTTCTATCAAAGCCTTGATGAATGCAGGCTTTTCCCCTGAAAATTTCAACAACATGTCCCAGGTTTCCTGGTCGTTTTGAAGCTTGGCAAACTTGATGGCTCTTTCCGGATCTTCCATTTCCTCCATAATCAACGTTAGTGCCTTTTTATTCTCCCCGGTCTTACCTAGAAGGTACACGAGCTCGTCCACGAAAGCATTCATTTCACACACTTGAACGGCCTTCCCTAGGTCATAAGAAGTGTTGGACATGAGAAATGGAAGCAACTTGGGCCGGTCAAACTGGCAGAATAGGTTGATTATATCATCCTCGAAACCCTTCACCAAGAGATCGTCGATTTTCGAAAGCTCCTCCAAGTAAAAGTAGCTGATGATGTCGAGCTGATTCTTGCCCATGAGATCGATAACGCGCTTGGGCACTATATCGTGCCTAGACTCCACAAGAACCTGGATCACGTCTTGGAGCTGTCCCCGGATGTCATCCACAGGTAGCCGCTCGATGTCCTGTTTGCTCTGGAACCGGAGTTTGATGAAGTCGGGGATTTCGTCCACGAAAGAAGTGAGAATGTGATTATCTCCTAGAAATTGCACGATGTTGTGGTCTTTTAGCTCTCGCAAATGCACCACTGCCTTGGCTGGCTCAAACGTATCTTCGTAAATCGTGCAGAGAGCCCTTCGGACTTTGGCTTCGTCGGGGAACATCTCGAGATATTGCTCCACAACCGCTTCCAACTCCTTCACATCAAAGAGCTCTAAGTCGAATTGTCCCATCACATCGAGAAATCTGTCGCTATCTTTGTAGATCCAAAACGATGCAATCTGGGTAAAGATTGACTTGTGGAGGTTCCAGCGAGTATCGGTAGGGATGACATGAGTGAGCTCCTCGGTGTGGCCTGCTTCGATGAATGCTTCACACCAAGAGTTCCACTGCGACCCAACTTCTCTCACGTAGGCATCTTTCTCCTCCGCCAGCAGAGCAGCCGACACCCTGGTGTTGAAGGTGCTTCGGGCGTCCCCGATGGGAAAGTCCGAGGTGTCCACATGGAGAATTTTGGGAAGCACTTCCGAGGCCTCCTTCCATCGATTCATTTCCACGAGCGACTCGAGATGACGAATACCGTACGTGAGCCTTCTGAGCGGCGCAACAAGGTGCTGCGACATTCCCCACGCACTCTCAAAGTCGCCTTTGTTCAAGTACCACTGGAGCCGGTCGTCAAGCTGCACTTGCTGGGCAATGACCCCGGTTCGGGCACTGATAATGAGGTAGCGGACGCTGGTGGTCCCGATGTGGTGAAGCAACGTGTAATCATTAAGACCCAAATTTTCCGACACGCTCATCTCCAATTCCTCTTCATAGGTCGTGGATCCATCAATAGAGCTGATGAAACGAATGTCAGGATTCTGCGGCACGGGCCTGGCGTCGCGAGTGTCGGGCGGTACGTACACCAAAACCACCCATTGGTCATCGTTGAAGGAGGCGATGCCCGAGATGAGAAAGTTCATCTTGTACACGTGTTCCACACTAATGATCGGATCGGGCGCCGACCGGAACGAGAAGGACGCGGCACTAGGAAGAATGCGGCTCTTGATGGACGTGCCAGCTCCGGACCCCAGGTACTCCAGGCCGCCCTTGGTGGACACGCGCACCGACCAGATATAGTTGCCCCAGGCAATCAAAAGCCGGTCGGTTTCCGGGAAAGACACCCGGGGCCAATACAAGTCGCTGCGGAAGGAGTCGTCTGGCTTGGGGATCACGTGCACCGTCAGTCTTGTCTGGGTGTTGTAAAAGGTAACGCCACGGTCATTCATCCACACCAAGATGTCGCCTAGGAGCTCTAGGGCCACGATGGGCCCGTTATCGTGGTCCAAGACGGTATCTACCCGCTTGTCTAGCCAGTTTTTTGACGAGCACACAACTGTTCCCGCCATCCCGCCACAGTAGAAGACCCGGCTGCGCAGGTAGGTCTTGTCCAACACCACTGCATGGATGGGTCGTTTGTAGTCGAACATGACGATATCCCGGGCATCCTTTATAGAGCCCACCACCACGGTTCCATCCATCGAGGCACTGGCAAAAAACGCTCCGTCGGTATAGAGCGAGAGGACCGAGGCCTTGTGGGCTTTGAACGACCGCACGGTGGAGAGGTCTGGGTTTGTGATGAGAATGACCCCAGTGTGTGTTCCAAAGATGAAGTACTGGTCGCACGTGGTGGCCGTAGAAATCGGGTCGGTTTTGAAGAAGTTGGGCGGTAGTTGGTTCATGCGGGAGTACTTGAGTAGGGGAGGGCTTTCTTCCGACTCGGACTCGATCTCCGAGTCTGCTGAGTCTGCCGAGTGTTTTGCAGAGTCTCCATCAGAGCCTCCACCATCTGTGCCGTCGTCTTCTGAGCCTCCACCATCTGCGCCGTCATCGTCAGTGTTTCCACCTTCTCTGCCTTCATCTTCAAAGCCCCCACCATCTCTGCCTTCATCTTTAGAGTCTTTGTGAAATTTTTCGTCATGATCTCCAGATCCATCACCGTCCCCATCACATTCTTTACTCTCCCCGGCAGACAGTCTGATGAGTTCCCTATCAGATTGTCTTTCATCTGCTCCTCGGTTCATGTCCTCTTCAAGACCTCCTTCTCTCTCCTCGTAGCCTTTTTCCTCTGGAAGCATCCCATGCACGGAATCAACAATGCCGGACTGTATCGTCTCGTCATCTGCTCTTGAAAGCTCCGCTGGCTGAATGGTAGAGGTCGGCGACGCCGGAACATCTTGTGATGGCGACAGAACTCCAAGTGTGTCATTATGATCTGGACTCATAGATGCACAATTCTAGGCGGGCCGAAATGGGTCAATGGCTAATGGTCAATGGCTAGTGGTCAATGGCTAGTGGTCAATGGCCAATAGTAGCTGGAAATGGCCAACGGTATCTGTCAGCGGTAGCTGGATATGGTCAATTTGTCACTAGGTTATATCGCCTTCTAGAAAGTTTCAGTATATAATGCTCAATAGGCGCCGGTTGGCAGATTGACGGAAGACGCTTGCACACGGATGACTGGGGGCACTCTGACCTGTTGCGAGCGCATACAATCGGGTGTATGCAGTCCCCACGGTTGCGAATCGGGAAAGCCTACGATATCTAAAAGTTGGGCCTAGGGCCTAAATGCTCTTGGCTTGGGTTTCTCCGTGCGTACGTAATCCAGTCCGATTCATATGTCACCCAATCCCATCAAGCCATCGAGTCTCCTCTCCATCCGCCCATCCACCCATCCATTAATCCATCCATAAGTCCACATGTATTTTCAGTCTCTAAGTTCTTGGCCGACTCTGCACCAGCAAAGTCCTCCAACTCTGCACCAGCAAAGTCCTCCAACTCTGCACCAGCAAAGTCCTCCAACTCTGCACCAGCAAAGTTACCTCCGACTCTGACCGTCAATTAAAGTTGAGCTCCGACGTGAACCGTTGCTGGAGCGTCACAGGCTCGCAAACAGAGGCGACCCGTTCTATGGTTTGTGTTGGGGGTTGAGTACCCGAGTGTGACTCAGTCTTCTCTAATGACTCCCCCATGGGATCGTCCTCGTGAAACCAAAAGTGTTGGCATGTTTGGTTGACGTTGTACCTCGCACCAGGATCCACAATTAAAAGGTTGGAGATGAGGTCTAGTGCCAGGTCTGAAATCTTGTCCCAATAGGGCAGGTAGAAAGCAAACTTGCCCTGGAGAATCTGCTCACGCATACTGGGCGGACCTAGCTCCTCGCTGAATGGTGGGAACCCACAGAGACACACATAGAGCAACACGCCCGCAGACCACATATCCACTTTGGTGGAATAGTTCCTATTATTGTTGAGCACTTCCGGGGCCACGTAGGCTGGCGTGCCACATAGCGTATTGGTGAACTTCAACTCGCCGATGAACTTGGCTAAGCCGAAATCCGCTATCTTCACCTTGACATCGTACTCGTTTTCGTCCCACGGCCCGGTCTGTTTACCGTGGCCTTGCATGCGAGGAGTTACATCCAAGAGAATGTTTTCCGGCTTGATATCTCGATGGATAATGTTCTTATCGTGGAGGTAGCGGAGCCCCGAGAGAAGCTGTCTATAGATGGCCCTTGTCTCGTCCTGCCGCAACTTCAGCTTGTTGATGATCCGCTGGAAAAGCTCTCCACTATTGACCTTTTCTAAAACCAAGTATGTTGTGGAGGAAAACTCGTTGATGGGCTCCACATAATGCGAGATGAACTGGACGATATTCGGATGGTTGATCATGAGCAAAAGGTTCATTTCCTGGCGAAGCTTGGATGCTTCACTCAGACTTTCGCCCGAGGGGTTTTTGTTCGGATGGAAGATCTTCACCGCCACAATGTCGCCCGACGTGCGGTCGCGGGCCTCCTTCACCACCGCGTAATGTCCTGTTCCAAGCTGTTTCTGCAAGACATAATCGTCGAAAAAGGATTTGCTCCGGGCATCCGAGCTGTACCGGAAAATGTAAGAGCTCAGCTTAGCGAAGCTGATCTTGTCGCCGCTCCTGAGCAATGCACTGACTCCACGGCCCAACACTTCTCCATTGACAAACGTGCCGTTGGAACTCATGTCGTTGAGCAAAAGGTAGTCCTCCTTGTCGTTTACCAGATACGTTATCTGACAGTGCTTGGATGAAACATCGCTTCCAGATATTCGGATATCACATGCTGAGCTGCGACCAATAAGAACGCCACCAGGCTTGCGAGGGATGACAATGTGTTGTTGGTTTTCCTTGATGCTGAATAGCTTGCCCAGCTCGGGGTACTTTTGCGTGGGTCTTTTGGGGAGACTCTGGTCCTGGAAGATATGCTGCCGTTAGCAAATAGTGACGCGAATGAACGGTGGCTAACGTACCCTTTTTCTGCTCAACGCCATAGCGCCTGTGATGGATGAGACGTGACGCGTGCGTATCGTGTGTATTGGCCTCGCACGGACAGACCTGCTCACCCCCATACATCCCGACCTCATACATCCCGGCCTCCATACATCCCGGCCTCATACACCCTCCAAGTATCCGGCCTTCTCTCTCACACAATTCGGTACAACAAATCGTGTATGTCACTGTTGGACAAACAATTGAGCCTATCGTCGAAGAGGGCCCGCACGGAAACACCCTCGTCAAACCTCTTCTTAAAGATTTTAGCACCCTCGCGGTCAATCAGCTTCATCATTTCCACAGCCTGCATCACCTTTCTCCATTTCTTGTTGCCTGCATTGGAGTAGAATCCCTGGTCTGTCATGAGCAACGGCTTGCCAACAATACCGGACACCTGCTCCAAGTCGTTTTGTAGCTGTTGGATGCCCGCATTGGTGAACTGATTATTGGTGATCACATACTCCAATATTATGCTGGCAAGAGAGTCGCATATGCCACTTGAAATTATGTAGTAGTCAACATCAGGGAGCATGCGGCGGAGGTATGCCAAGTAGGGAGGAATGGTCATGGAGAAATGCACAAGATCAGGGGAGCCTGCATCGGAGTTGAGTCCGTTCCCCTCGATATTCCACACACTGGAATTGACGTAGTTTTTCAACGCACCCCGAATCTCCTTACGGAAGAACTCTTCGTATTTGGCCACGATTCGGGTGCATAAGTTCTTATAATCCTTGAGGGATTCGCCAAAAATCGAGTCTGTGCTGGTGTCTTGGCAGTAAGCCCAGAGCTGCACAAAGAGCAAATCTTCGGACCACTCGTCCATCTTGTCAATGAGAAACTTGGCCAGGCAGTACAAGCCCGTGAGAATCTCAAGGCCCCTGAGCCCGTTTGTGGTGACATCCTGTGTATTGGTGTCGATATTCCCGCCACTAGAGCTAGCCAAGCCGCCAGGTAAAAAACTCGATATGATTTTCAGGCGCAATGACTCATTGAAGCGGCGGAACTCCTTTTCCAATACCGACAAGTACTCGTGGAGTATGGAGAGCTGGACCTTGGACACGTACTTCAACTGGTACTTGACAATGTAGAGAGTCTTGAAGTGGGAGGTCAAATTGTCGAAAAGCTTGACTAAGGCAAAGGCCGAGTAGGTCGGGTTGAGCACCGAGTCGGGGGATTCGGAGCTTGCGCTGTAGTCTGGGTCGATTTCAAATGCATCGGGAGAAGACACTATATCGTCATCGAAACGCTTCCTGGCCAAACGGAGCTCTAGACCAAGCCAATTTTCCAAGGCCGTACTCTTTGAGTCATCAGACAAAATGTCACCCGTCAAGCCGAGCCATTTCTTGGTGGGAGCATGAGCCAAAGAGGTGATAAACGGATTGAACTTGTAAGTCGAGCGCAACTTCTGGTCGAATGACGCGGTTTCGAAAATCAAGTGGCTTAGTAGCCTTCCTGCGTGCTCCAACTTGTCTGCGTCATCTCCCGTATCGTGAATAGATATATTCTTGTTGATGGCCGTCACCATGGACACCAACTTGGCGCGCAAGGGCACTAGCACGTAGGTTATGACCTCAAGAAGCCCGATCTTGCCGTACTTGAGGAAGGACTGGTCGAGCACAAGCTCCAAGATGCGGGAATTGTCCGCAAGAAACGTCTCGGCAAAGGCTAGAGCCCATTCGGGCTTGGAGATCTTGTTTGTCTTCAGCCGAGGGTCGGTGAAATGGAAGTTGAAGCGGACGAAGTACGGTTCTAGGAGGGTTTCGAGAGCCCACCAATAACCTGGGTACTGAGGCGTCTCCAAACATACTTGGAGGCGAAGCATGTCCCCCACAAGCGTCTGGATGTGCTTGAGCTTGGATGACTTGATAGAGACGTCTTGCTTGGGCGAGAGCCAGTGTATTTCCAGTAGAGACGAGGCAAGAGCCGAGGAAAGAGCACATCTCTTGGCTATGACCACGTGGTTGAAGCGGGCGGCCAACTGCAGTTCCCATGGCCCGTGGACCTGAGACAACTTCTGCGCCACCTGTTCGAAGCCGGCCACATCACTGGAGTCAGAAAGGTCCAGAATGCTCTCCTCCACCGCCGCGGCATCTTGCAATTGCACCACTTCAGTCTGCAATAGCGCCTTCTCCTCAAGACTCTGCTGAAGACCCCTCATCACCAGCAATGACCCGTACTTCGACATGAGAGATTCCAAGACCGCATGCAAGTCTTCCAGGCTTTCTTGAGAGACACGAATCTGCTGTAATTCCTCCACAAGCGCCTTGGCCCGATGGAGAAGCGCCGGGGCGGGCGACTCCAGCCCACTGCTTTTGGCCAAGAGGCGCTCCTCGAGCACACGCCTCTGATCCTCGAGATCACCAAGCTCTGGCTCCAAACGGGAGAGATCGTCGAGCGTCACAAAGTTGGTGTTGATGTACTCTATGGTGTTGCTATACTCCATGGTGTGGTGTGTGGAAGTGAGTCCAGTGCGCCGCGCCTACATGACGAAGCTTGAGAATGGAGCCACCAACGCGGCCGTAGCCAGGCCACGCAGAGCCCTTTATACTCTCAAGCCCCAGTCACAAAACCACGAGGGCTGAGTCGGGATGTCCTGACAAAGCCGCTCTTGTGCAGGCTGGCGAGCTCGCTGGGTGACTTTGTACCCGTAACGATATTCGCCCCTGGACCCCACACAAGCCGTATAGTTGTTGGACTGGCTATTGAATTCGGCTGCTTTTTGTCTTCCACCTGATTTGTTTGTCCATTCTGACAAAACAGTACGTTTGGGTGGTTCTGTCTAATACGACATCTTAGGCTCTGTAATACGACATCTTAGGCTCTGTAATACGACATCTTAGGCTCTGTCTAATACGACATCTTAGGCTCTGTCTAATACGACACCTTAGGCTGTCTAATACGACACCACACAGGCTCTGTCTAATAGTACAGGCTCTGCCAGAATCGTAACAGTAAACCTGGTCGTGCCAAGTCCATCGCGCCCCAAGTGAGGGCCGTAGTGCGCCTTCGCGCAAGTCTTTTCCAGCGCTCTCTCTTCTCATACTCCCCAATGCAAGCACCTGTCGTTTATTTGAACGCCTCCACGGAAAGGCAGAGCGGGCGCCAGGCACAGGTGGCCAACATCACCGCGGCGAAAGCTGTGGCCGATATCATCCGCACGTGCTTGGGCCCCAAGGCCATGTTGAAGATGTTGTTGGACCCCATGGGTGGAATCACGCTCACCAATGACGGCCACGCCATCCTCCGGGAAATCGACGTGTCCCACCCGGCCGCCAAGTCCATGATCGAACTAAGTCGAACTCAGGATGAGGAGGTTGGTGACGGCACCACCACCGTGATCATATTGGCCGGCGAGATCTTGGCCCAGGCATTCCCCTATATCGAGAAGAACTTGCACCCGGTGGTGATCATCCAGGCCTTGAAGCAGGCGTTGGCCGATGCATTGGAAATCATCCATTCTGTCTCCACCCCTGTGGACACTGCCAATGACGAGGCCATGATTAAGTTGATTCGCGCCACCATCGGCACTAAGTACATCAATAAGTGGTCGCAGAAGATGTGTGAATTGGCCTTGAAGGCGGTGAGAACCGTCACGATCGAAAAAGGCGCCGAGAAGGAGATTGATATCAAGAGGTATGCGCGTGTGGAGAAAATCCCCGGCGGGGAGGTGACGGACTCCGAGGTCTTGGACGGGATATTGTTGAACAAGGACGTGACGCACCCCAAGATGAAGCGCAGAATTGAAAACCCCCGTGTGATATTATTGGACTGCCCCTTGGAGTACAAGAAAGGCGAGTCCCAGACCAACATCGAGATCACCAAGGAAGAGGACTGGAACAGAATCTTGCAGATCGAGGAGGAGCAGGTGCGTTTGTTGTGCGAGCAGCTCTTGGAGTTCAAGCCGGACTTGGTGTTGACTGAGAAGGGCGTGTCCGACTTGGCGCAGCATTACTTGTTGAAGGGCGGCGTGACCGCCTTGAGAAGGGTTAAGAAGTCGGACAACAATCGTATAGCCCGCGCTACTGGTGCCACCATTGTCAACCGCATCGAGGACTTGAAGGAATCGGATATAGGCACCAAGTGTGGACTCTTCAAGGTCGAGCTTATTGGTGACGAGTACTTCACCTACCTTGTGGACTGCAAAGATGCCACTGCCTGCACAGTGTTGCTCAGAGGAGCCTCGAAGGACATTTTGAACGAGATCGAACGCAACTTGCAGGACGCCATGGCAGTTGCTCGAAACGTCATGTTTGAGCCCTCGTTGAGTCCCGGAGGAGGTGCGACCGAGATGGCCGTCAGCGTCAAGTTGGCGGAGAAAGCCAAGACCATCGAGGGCGTGGCGCAGTGGCCATATCAGGCCGTTGCCGATGCGTTCGAGGTGATTCCACGGACTTTGATCCAGAACTGCGGAGGGAAACCCATCCGGATTCTCTCGCAGTTGAGAGCCAAGCATGCCGCAGGTGAGCACACTTTTGGGATTGATGGCGACTTGGGTAAGGTAGTGGATATGAACGACTACGGAATCTGGGAGCCCGAGGTCATCAAGCAGCAGTCCATCAAGACCGCCATCGAGAGCGCCTGTCTCTTGTTGAGAGTCGACGATATTGTGAGCGGGGTCCGCCAGGGTTAGACGAACCGATTGTATTTAATATTAGACTGTCCGTGGAAGTATCCATGTACCGCACCGAAAGCTTCACTGGCCCGCCGTTATTGGCTACAAGGAATTTAGGTGCTTCGTGCTGGCCCGGGGGTGGAGGGGGACGTGCACGTGCACATTCACGTGACCCGCACCCCACCCCACCTTACGGCCATGAGACCGCATCGGCCACGTGACTGGACGTGTGATGGTGTTTACATCCATGCCCCATTAGGAAACTCTCGTTTCTCGAGCAGCAAATTGAACTTGGCATTGCATATACCTCCGGACCTTCACCTGGTGCTCTGTTTCAGCACCTCCTGCGTCTTTCATCTCGGCATTGGTTCTGGTCCTCCCTGGCTCTTCTTTCGCTTGAATAGTACCTTCGGGATAGCATCTTAGCAACCTGCCAACTATATTCCGTGACTGTCGCTCATTTAAACCCCTCCCAGTCTCACGGGCTATTTTCAGGCACACGCTCATTTACGACAGCACTTCGTCATCCAAATTCAGCAGCCATCGTTTTGCTCCCTTTGCTCGCGTGACTTGATTAGAGAGGGTAGACCAACATTTGTGCCCGGATCTTAGGCAAACACTCACATATTAATCTTGGAAATCCTGCCATGTCTCCAGCAGTGCCGTTTATGGTCAAGACCAAAGTGTCGTGGACTGGCGAACAAGAAGGTGACTTGGGATTTCTTGAAAATGAAACCATTCGTGTTTTCCACACTGTGGACGACCTGTGGTGGCAGGGCTCTTTGGTGCGCAATGGATCCGAGGGAATCTTTCCCAAAGATTTTGTTGAGGTCTTCACGCCAGGCTCGGGCCTGACCCTGAACACTCCCGTGAAGGAGCCACCAGTGCCACGGGGTGGGGGCGCCATTCCACTTTGTTCATCGCCACCGCCGGCAAAAGTCAAGTATCTGGGTAGACCATCCAACACGCCCACCCCTAGCAAGCTGGACAGAAGCTCTCAGTTGTACACGACGCCTAATAAGGACAGAAATTCCCAGCTGTACACGCCCAAGGACAGAAATTCCCAGCTGTATACGCCCAAGGACAGAAACTCCCAGCTGTACACGCCTAACAAGGACAGAAACTCCCAGCTGTACACGCCTAACAAGGACAGAAATTCCCAGCTGTACACGCCCAACAAGGATAGGGGATCCCAGTTGTATGCGACTCCAGGCAAACTGGAGCGTTCTTTTCAGAGCTCGGGGTACCGGATGCTGCCCAAGTCAAGATCTGCGCCTGCCATTGACGAGATCAACACGAGCTATGAAGACGCAGACGCGTCATATCTCGCCATGAGGTCTAGAAGGAGCCCCAAGGCAAAACAAAAGTCCCAGAATAATTTATACTCGCAGTACGTGTTGGGCCTGGGCATGGTGAAGGCAAACACCACAGAGAACTTGGTGGAGGCCAAACGCTTGAGCCAGATGATCTCTCCAAACTCCTCTCCGGTCAGAATGAACGGCAGCTCATCCAAAGTGTCGCAGCAAAGGAGCTTCGAGGCCGAGAAGGATGACTTCTATATCAACCTTTCTCAAAAGAAGCTTGAGCTTGAGCTCCAGTTGCAACACTTGAAAGAATTGGAGCGTTCTCACTTGCAGCTGAACGATTCCAGCTTTGTCAGTGAGGACATCTTGCTGGCCCAGCAACAGCAAGAGCGCCTCGAGTCTCATGACACAGCCTTGACCGATGACGACGAAGACGCTCCTCCACCTCCTCCGAAGCACAAGCGGTTTGAGGATTTCGAGAGAGAAGTTGCAAGCGCTAGTGTCTCTGAGCATCACGAGAAAATGAAGTCATCTTTGCAAAGCGACGTGTTGAACCTCTCTGAGCTCAGCGCAACTAGTGCCGGCTCCTTTTACCGGCACAAGGCCGAGCGAAGTGAGGTATTAGACGATCAAGACTTGCGCACGTCAGTCGCTCGTTTGAACATGAATGACGAGGAAGACATCATGAACGCCATTTTCAAAGACAAAAAGTCCAAGCATCCCAAAGTGCTTCAAAAATTGTTCAAAAAGAAGCCGGAAGTCAACTTGATGGAGCAACGCCTTATCCAGGAGCCTGATGACTGGCAAACTATCAAGATCGGTCTCAACAGAATGAACACCCTCACCCTGCAGGATAAGCAGCTTCGGACCAAGAGGGTGCTCCGCGCCGAGGGCAACTTTATCGTCAAACCGTTGGAATATGTTTCTGAGATCAACACAAACGAGACGTTTGGGCCCGATGAGATCGAGGACCAGCCAATTCACTACGACGCCAAAACAGTCGAGCATTTTGTGGCGAAATACGCCATAGACCACGATTTCAACGACTTCATTTCTGACGTTAGCGTGAAGTTCAGCCTCTCGCAGCCCAATCAAATCAGGGCCATTTTATTGCACTTGTGCAAGTTCCATATCATTGCTGAAGAAGGTGAACGTATTCTGCAGGCCAAACCTAAACTCAAGGAGGTGTTGCACACACACCAGGCCACTATTTTCCAGCTCAACTATATCTTCAAAAAACTCTTACAAGCATTGCGGATTCCTGCGGAGGTTGTATTCGGGTTTTGGATGAAGCCCAACGAGTTTTACCACTCGGACCAATTTTCCATCAACCATTGTTGGCTCTCTGTGATGTTGAAGACAGATGAGCGTGGAAACGGCTGCTTCAAGTTGATCGACCTAATGAGTTTCAAAAACGGTTCGGTATGCAATGTCAACAGAGAAAATGAGTTTTATTTCTTGACCGATCCGCTTGATCTTGTCTCCACGCACTTACCGTCAGTAATTGAGTTGCAGCATGTGACCCCGCCAATTGACTTGAATGTGTCCTTTCATTTGCCAAGATTATATTCTGGCTTCCACAGAAATGGTCTTCAATTTCTCAACTTCAACAACTCCCTCACTCGCATGGCCGACCTTGAATTTTTCGAAGCAGATCTACTACTTCCCCCATCAACGGAAGCTTTCGTGTTGATCAAAACCTCCCGTACCACCTCCAATGACTTTACCCTTTGTCAGGTATACTGGAAAGGGGGTCAACGCATTGCAAAAATAAAGGCTATTTTGCCTGAAAAGGAAGACATCGGCGTCTTGCAGATATTCGCCGGACCCAAGGGAAAACAGACGCATTTCGATAATATTCATGAATTAGCCTGTGTTATTCCCTTGTACCACACCGGAAAAAATAAGCCATGTGCATTTGTTCCAAGGTTCCCCACCATCCGAGCCCAAAACAACGACCTTTACATTAAGCATCCTCAGGTGAGCAACATTTCTTGCAATAACACGTACAATTTTGAAATTCTCGTCCACCCCTCCAGCTTGCCTGTTACCGAGATGGATGAGAGCTTCAAAATCGTCATTGAATCACCTTCAGGAAAATATTCCAAATTGGTGCATGACAATCCCAACAAGCCATACGGCTCATTCAAGCAGACGATTTCTTGTCAGGAAAAGGGCTTATATCGCGGCTTGGTGATTGGCGACACTGGTAGCTCCTGGTATGTGTTTGCCCAATGGGAATCTGTATAACCATTGGAATAGAAGAAATGCTTTTCTTCAGTCCACCATATTCATAGACATATAACGTTGATTTTAATGAACGTCACGTACTTGAACGGCCCGTAATGTGACTCTGGTGATAAAATATGAACCTCGTAATGAATAAAGGTTTTCAAAAAAATGGGGCCGAATTCGAGGCTTTAGCCACGGATTGTCTCTACCCAAGCAAACTTCAGCCTCAATCTTGCCAGAAATTTGAATCCACGTCCTTCGGGATATGTTGACGATAACCAAGCCTTGTATTTCGTCACTGGGTACTCTTCTAGAAACGTGAGTCGGTCTGGTTTAGGGAGCTCCGCACATATTTAGGGATATCTATACCTCACTGAGGCTTTTCAAATTTCCCCTAGTACTTTGACATCGACAAATTAGATATATTTTCAAGCCAACCGTAAGAAGAGTGGTCAAACATGGGTAAGCAGGATGTTGGATACTAGTATGTGCAGGATTGAGGGTAGATCTGAGAAATACGTCTTCTGGTTGCAACGACAATATATTCCACAATAGCTTGAATCATTGCGCCAATGAGCAAATACACCAAGGCCAAGAAGGTCGGTGAAGGAACATATGCTGTCGTATATGTTGGAAAACAGGTGAACACCAACCGGCGCATTGCCACGAAAGAAATCAAAACAGGTCTTTTCAAAGATGGACTCGATATGTCCGCCATCCGTGAGGTCAAATACTTGAAAGAACTTCGACACGTCAATGTGGTGGAGTTGATTGATGTCTTTATGTCGCCCGACAAGAATTTGAACCTCGTTTTAGAGTTCTTGCCATGTGATCTTGAAGTTCTTATCAAAGACCAATCCATAGTGTTTAAGTCATCCGATATCAAGTCGTGGCTTCTCATGACTCTCCGTGGCTTGCACCATTGCCATCGTAATTTCATATTGCACCGGGACTTGAAGCCTAACAATCTCTTGTTGGCCCCGGATGGCCAGCTAAAGATAGCCGATTTCGGCTTGGCACGTGCATTTGGTAACGCCAATGAAGACTTCACCCCGAAAGTGGTCACCAGATGGTACCGAGCGCCCGAGCTTCTTTTTGGAGCCAAGCATTACACTGGTGCGGTAGATGTATGGGCCGTGGGGATCATCTTTGCGGAATTGATGCTTCGAACTCCATATCTTCCCGGTCTGGATGACATTGACCAATTGGAAGTAACTTTCAAGGCTTTGGGCACTCCCACTGAGCAGATATGGCCCAATGTATCCAGTTTGCCTTTGTATAATGCGCTCAGAATGTATCCCTTGCCATCGAGACAAGAGTTGCGGAACAGATTCAGTGCTGCCACGGAAAAGGCATTGGATCTAATGATATTCATGACTCAGCTTGATCCTTCCCGAAGGTGTACCACTACCGAAGCCTTATTGAGCGAATATTTCACCGAGTCACCATTGGCAACAAAACCTGTCGACTTGCCTTCTAAAGCTCCTGCCGGCGACAAAAAACGAAGAAAGCTCAATGCATGACGAAGTGTAAGAACCCTGTAGACAGACGAATCCAGCGAAATCCTAAGGTGCCATGTGCTGACTGGGTCACATGATCGTATGGTATCTATGGTCTGGCTCATTTTCTCTTTGGTGTATAGCGATGCTCCTTCGAAGCGGGCGAATTTGAGAGGATCGGTTGTTCATCGCATGCATTGCTTTCGGCATGTTAAATACTGCTGACCGGAAACGTTGGAAATATGAACTTCTTGATTTGCAGAATTTTTGAGGAAGGGTAAATTAGTGGCTATCGCGTTCTTATATGCATTTGATTACGCGTGGCTGCAAATCCACGAAACCGAGGCTATCAAATATAAAAGGGGAACTCGTCGCACATAAATTCGGCGGATAATTTTTGGACAGCAAGAGGGTTAGAAGAAATCCCTAAAATAAGAACATTTCTAATTCAAAAGAACATAAGTTTCGATACCAACAGAGGACACTGGTAGTTTGAAGGGTGTAATGATGAAGGCGTCTTACCCCTGTGGATTGGGCAACTTCGGTTTAGACGGTCCTCGTCCCCATCAGTTGATTGGGTAGTACACTCACTATTCCAATGGCAATTATAATATCAAGACTATCTATCAGTGTTGGCTAACGAGGCTGAGCTTTGACTAGTGATTTATTCATCTTCAATGACTATGGGAAAACCCAAGCTGCCTGTTAGTAGGCAGTTAGGTATTCGAAAAGATTGTTCGACTCGTTCGAACAAAAAGCCCTGTGGCTGCCGATTAGGTACTACTGTACTGACACTATCAACAGCCTAAATTATTACATTATCCAGTGGGTTTCCCGCCGTAAATGTCCCTGACATACTCAGCAATGGCAAAAGAAGATGTGAGGCCTGGGCTCTCGATACCCAACATATTAACAAACCCGGGGAAGCCATCCTCCTCTTTGATATAGAAATCAGAGAATCCTTTGACTCCATTGGGGTGAATCTTCGGTCTGATACCGCTATAAGATGCCTGAAGCTCATCGCTGGAGATCAGGGGAAAATACGTTGCGATTGCATCTTTCGCCTTTTCAAGGTTGGCTTGGGAGACCAGGTAATCTAAATCGGCAGCGTCGTCGGTGTCAAGCCATTCCAAGTCGGGACCGAACCGTATGGCGCCACTTAAATCGAACGTTAAGTGCGTGCCCAAGCCACTAACATGAGGCTGCGGACAGGGGTAGATGAGCTTGGTGATTTTTTGCCGCAAAGGTTTGTTCGGAAGGTACAGATAATAAGTACCCTTGGCGAAATGACTTTGAAAATGGCATTCGAACGGGAGAAGCAAGTTTGCGATTTTGGGGGCGTGCAAGCCTGCGCAATTCACAATGTTGTCGGCAGTCACGGAGAATTCGCCAGTGCTGCTGTCATTGCAGTAAACAATATACCTATTGTTTCCCCGGTCGAACTCCAAGTTTGCCACCCGTGTGTTCAATGCCAAAGTACCGCCGGCGGTTTCGAACTGTGCATGAAAGTATTGGGTCAAGTGGTGAGCGGAAATAATCCCCGTTGACGGAGAGTGGAGGGCACCATGGGACGCACAGATGTCGGGGATTTCATCTTGAGTTTGCTTCTTTGAAAGGCGCTCTGTCTCCACCTGTAATAGTGAAGCGTTTACCAGCAAACTGTCCAAATAAGCGGCCTCTGATTCAGACTGCGCGACAATCCATTTACCACATTGTTGATGAGGAACAAGCGATTGGGGCAACCGGTAGATCATTTGCTTGCCACGGATACAAAGCTTTGCTTTGAGTGAGTTTGGAGGATAATAGATGCCTGCGTGGATGACCTCGGAGTTGCGACTGGTGGTCTCCATGCCGAGAACTGGATGCTGCTCCAAAACCACCACCCGATGAGCAGGGTTTTTTTGGAGCTCGTGAGCCACTGCAATCCCAACGATTCCTCCTCCGATGATCGCATGAGAGAAATCGGCGTTTGCGCTGGACCCAATGGCCCGTCGAAAGCTTCTCGAAAGCATGCGGAGTGCTTGATGGGGGAATTTCAATCTTCGCATGTTGGAGTGCAGACAAGCAGAGGATGTTTTGCACAAGCACTTGTTGGATTGGCGGAGTTTGGGATGAACGAACCTAAGGGTTCTAGTCACTTAGAGGCATTTTTGATTTCCCGTTGGTGGATCCAAGAGAAAAGGCGATTCATTTTTGCATTGAGAGTCACGTTTGACTCCATCTCGCGCTCGCAAATGGACTGAGCTAGGGGTCGAGAATTCCGTGAAACGACTGATTTATCGGGGCGTGTCATGACAGATTGTTACATGCCCAAATCGAAAGATTCCGCCGGTGGTAAACTTCGCCCCGGAAGCTTTTGGCGATACTCAAACATCAGTGTCCATGTCATCAGCCACTGATCAATATTCGTCAAGTTACCGCCTCGTGACCAATTCAACCGTTACACAAGCTATAAACCTGATGATTGCTTGGATACACTATCTTGGGAGATAGGTTGGCCGTCTCATGGAGAGCACATCACCGTTCTAAGGGCATTGCAGACTGAAGAGGAAAAAGCCACGTCAGGCCGTGCTACTTCGAGTGGCCGATACTCTGGAACTAGCTCCAGCACATAAGTGTCTCAAAACCTTGAAGGGCAGACGGCTATCTCGCAGATCCATGGTTTTGAAGTCTAAGAAGGGTATAACGAAAATTAGGAAGGTGGTACATGCTGCTTCCGATGTGAATGTACACCATAAGTGTCACCATTAGTACAGGGGAAACTCCAAGTGCTCTCCATGTTGTATACCCTAGAACACCCTACTGTATACTCCCAGAACACTCTACTGTATACTCCTAACTCTACTGTGCACTCCCAGAACACTCTATTATTGCACCAATTTGCTGCACTCTAGTGTATCCAGCATAGCGATACTCGACAGCTACAAGTAGAGTCTGTACAGTTCTCTACCTGGTATTTTACTATACGACCGAACACTACTTCCAAGCATACTACTAGATACACCTGCCATACTATGAAGTCGACCATATTGTCAACTCTTGACCATGGTCTAGTATAAGATTGTACACGAGACATAATTAACGACTTCTAGTATGCATTTGCCTGCTTCTCATTAATTCAAGTACCTAATGGTACATGTATCCTTTGCCACATTTTATATAGCCCCTCACAGTTTCCTAGCCCAAGGTGCTGATGCTATGAAGGGTCTATGTCCCCGAATTAGTCCTTCCAGTTAGTCTATCCGCGATTACCCTATATCCATGCATGACTCTATGACAAGTATACAGGGTAAGACCCCAACGGGATTTTGTGAAGCCAACTTACCTAATAAAGCCAAACTAATAAAGCCAACCTAATAAAGCCAACCCAATAAAGCCAACTTACCTAATAATTGACTGGGCCACGAGAAGTGGTTGGGGCTGGTGTTTGTAGCACCCGTGCCAGAAACGCCAAGATTCCGGTCATTGCTGCTTCCAAACTGGTTGAAAAGACCCCTCGAAGATAAGCCTCCAAAGCCAAGGTAAGGGTGCCTTTTCTGGGGAGGCACCAACGGCACAATTCATATGTCTTGCTGCCCTTTAACTTAGGTCTTTCTCTGACCCCTTTTATATGCCTATCAATGTATTCGTAGCCAGTATGAACCCTGCATTATTATTATTATTTGCACCATTGAGATGTTTTGGTGTAACACACCTTATACTACTTTCATGTAGCACTCCACACCTGAGTTCTATTACTACTCAATTGCGGTACTACGCAGCACCGTTGCGATATGGCACTAGGGCAAAACGAAATTTCTCCGTAAATATCTTAATTAGCAGATATTCCCTCAAAGCGGTGCCTGCTTGTATGCTTATGGCGCATCATCTGAGGCATTGCGCCGACCTAATCGAGTAACCTTATCAAACTCGAAGCGCGGGGGCGTTTTTCGCATCCAAATACGCCGTGCGTCGTGCGTCCATAGTCGATGGCCTCAGTAGGCGTAGCCTCAGAAGTGCATACGGGGCACTACAAAAGTATATAAGGAGGCGGTTTCCCCCAATTTTTCGGAATCTCCATCAACCATCGAAACCACAATGGCCGCACCCCAACCATCCTCCAAGAAAACCTCCACCGCTGCTCCAAAGGACAACTTCTGGACTCTCAAGACCAAATACGGATGGTCCCCAGCGTGTGTCATTACCTAAAGGGCCTGGAAGCTTTGGACAGTCCAAACAATAAAACATATGTGGAGTTTCTCTATAGGTAGTTGCGACCTTCAGTGTCTGGCAGCAGCATATATTTGAATATAAACATACCAAAAGCGGGGGATTTCCCTTCCCAATCTCTGTAAGCATTGTACACTTTGCTCTATTATGGTGCTCTAAACTGTGGTAATGGGAATTTTGTGATTGGCTGATAACCGCATGCTGACTGCTAAGAAGTGTTAAATGCGTGAACCTACCGCACTAATAGAGGGCCAATCCACTTGGCTGTCATCCAGTTCCCTCCACCATCTAGGCACGGCTGCCCAAAGTATGGCATATTTCAAGACCAGAAAAAGTTAAACCCCTGTCCAAAATGTAAACTCTCAGTCATACACCACCGAAATGGTGTAGGATTTTGAGTAACTGCAACTATACAAAACACTCCTACACTCAACCGGAGTCTTCTAGAGGTACCTGAAGATGCGACAAGGATACAAGCACATAAATTAAACCAACCGATGATTTAGATAGTTGCTTACTTGTCCGCACAAATCAGTTCTATTATTATTCACTTCATTTTATGGTACCGTTTCATCTTTATTTTCCCCTTCTCTAGCTGTTTTGAAAGAGTATTATTTTTATCACTTGCTTGCTTTTTCATCGCTTTGTTTTCGTATTTAATAGTGTTTTAAGCTAATAGTGAATAATTAGTAAGGACCTTCTCGTACTTGGAATTCATTTCGATTCAAGTCCAATTTAGCTCAGCCAATTTTTATACAACTATCATTTTGATGGCGTATTCATTTGATGGCGTATTCATACGAGGTCTTATTCACTCACATCCTTTTCGGGAAGAAGGCTTTTTATTTTTCGGCATTCTTAAAAGGAGGATATATGAAACGGCATCGTTTGAATGCCATGAAGAGTCACGCACAGGCGTTTCCGTTGGAGCAGAGCTCCAATTCGAAAAAACCGTAAATTAGCTTCACTAGCGTGAACTCTATATGTTCCAGTCTGTATCTCCGGTGACGATATCAGCCAAAGAAAAAACATCACAGGGTTCATCTCTCATAGCGGCCAAATAGTCCGCGTCCACTCAGAATAGGTCCAGGCCGTAGGCTGAACCGAACAATTCGGATGACAAAAGACTGTATGATAATAATAGGCAAAAAGGTGGTTAGAGTATGGATTCGAGAAGAGCCGGGTGATTCAACCAGAGCAGTCTATGAGCTCCTGCCTGAGTGGACTCTCTACTGGATGGTACTGTATAATAGAAAGCCAGGGCGCATATTTATCCTCTGAAGTAGTACAACTCCGAGCTGGCGGTGAAGCAGGATTGGATCAGCGGAGGGGTGGTTTCGTACGTGTGGGGGGACGTTTTGCTCAATGCCACTTACTTGGTACCCGGTTCTCACCCTAGCTTCATTGCTACATTATTGGTCAGAAGCCACAGGAAAAGGACAGGGAGGGAACCAGTCATGAACCGTGCACTGGGCAGCAGCATAGGCAAAAGAGCTTGTTTAATGAACTGGGAACCGAATTGCAAAACACTTTCTTGTATAGTCTGTGCAGTACCATGGCGTAGACTACAGTGTATATAGTCTAGAGTACCAATGTATAGCGTACTGGTTTCGGGCACTAGTGTGTACTAGTGTATAGTGCCATATTGGGACACTCCAATGGAGTAGTGTATAGGAATTTGTGGTTTCCAAGGTAATACCACGCAATCGGTAGAGTTTGCGGCAGTCAAGAAAAGTTCGGTAGGAGAATAAGTTCGGTCTCACTCCACTCAACACTTAGTCCTAGTTGCCAAGCACAAGTCATGATCTAGAACATCGAGCATGCCCTCTACCTAGGGCATCGCAGCTACATTGTCTACCAGGCAGTCTCGTCAGGAAGCTCCAAATCTTAGGCCAGGTCCAAGCCCTCCAAATGTTGTGGGTCTTCTTTGACTCACTCGAGATTGACTCGAAACGAACAGAGATTAAACAGACACTACCTCAAGTGTTCGTTACTCTTCATGTTCATCCATTGATGGCATTGCATTCACACCAACGATGGCTTCCTAGACGCGCCACCTCTATTGATAACAATATCGCCCCAACGCACGTGGTTCTTTTAAGCTGACTCTGCGAGTACTGACGAGATATCCAAGATACCCGATAAAAGTCCGAGCCACCGGACGTAGGCTCGTGACATGACCAGTGTAGAGTGGAGTACTGTACAGTCCAAAAGAGGCGCAGACAAGTAGGCATGTAGAGAAGTAATAGAGGCGTAGAAACAGAAGGCTAATCTACAGTGCCCATGTAGAACACTGGTAGCTTTAGTCTATGCTGGTCTCGAGCACTCTCGTATGCTTTGTGTCAAAAACCTTCTCTGCCAGGCTTTCTAGCAACACCCCAAGTCTGTAAAACCTCTGCCGCCGTATGCCTCAGGGCTTTAGGATGGGGCGCTTGATACCCAACATAATCCAAAGACATGCATAGATCCATCTGGTCTGCTTTCTATGCCATCCAAGTTCTTAACCGCAAATCGGGACGGTCTCCTTTTTATTATCGGGATGGCCTTTGTACCAGGACAAGCCCGAACTGGCTCTTTTCGATGTTACATCGCTGGTCCCTTGATGAAGAAAAGACATGACGCGAGTTCACACAAAAGACACGCTCGTAGCCCGCTGAAAAGAACATGCAGTGCCACCCAGCTCAGATCACTTGCGATATGTTTTCTCGTCCCTCCTTGCTAGGTCATGGGATCATATTGGTGCCTCGCGCCGTTCTTGTTCGGGGCAAACTGTTTCGCGGATCAGCCCGGCGCCTGCACATAACACGCACGTGGTGCGATAGCGTATCGTCTTAATTAATTACCACTCTCCAGCGCTTCCTGCTCTCTTTTCCTCCAAGTTTCCTCCAGTTGTTACCTCCAGTTGTTGCTATTACGCAAGCATGAAGTTCGGCGACCACTTGCGGAAGTCTCTCATCAAGACCTACAGCTTTTACTACATCGACTACGACAACTTGAAACACCAGTTGAAGAAGACTTTGAAGGACAATGACTACGAGTGGACCAACGAATTCGAAGAAGACTTTTTGAGCAGATTGGAAGAGGAGTTGGACAAGGTGTACCTGTTCACGAAGGTCAAGAATACCGAAGTCAGCCGTCGCATTAAAGACGCAGAAAAATACGTGTACGAGGTGGTGGATGCCTTGAAGAGCCCCTCGGCAAACAAACCCCAAGAGCGTGACTTCGATGAGTTGGAGAATGAGTTATCTGACATCATCGCCGATGTCCACGATCTCGCCAAGTTCACGCGTTTGAACTACACTGGGTTCCAGAAAATCTTAAAGAAGCACGACAAAATCACGTCGTTCACGTTGAAACCCATTTTCCAAGTGCGGTTGAATGCCAAGCCTTTTTACAAAGACAACTACGACATTTTGATCGTCAAGTTGTCAAAGTTGTATGATTTGGTCAGAACCAGAGGGAATCCCGTGGAGGGTGATTCTTCTGCGGGTGGAAGTCAGCAGAACTTTGTGCGTCAGACAACAAAGTACTGGGTTCATCCGGACAACATCACCGAATTGAAATTGATTGTGTTGAAGCACTTGCCTGTTTTGGTTTTCAATGCGGAGAAAGAGTTTGATCATGAGGACTCGGCAAT
The DNA here is from genome assembly GCA_002370765.1 of Metschnikowia similis. NCBI lineage: Eukaryota > Fungi > Ascomycota > Pichiomycetes > Serinales > Metschnikowiaceae > Metschnikowia > Metschnikowia similis. Next base: position 92,928 of record NKZP01001137.1, read on the forward strand.
TACCTCCATCTACTTCGACAACAAGGACATGGATTTGTACTATGGTCGGTTGAGAAAAGACGAGGGTGCCGAGGCCATTCGTTTGAGATGGTATGGAGGTATGAAGTCCGACCAGATCTTCGTGGAGAGGAAAACCCACCGCGAAGATTGGACGGGTGAAAAGTCGGTCAAGGCGCGGTTCGTTTTGAAGGAGAACAAGGTTAACTCCTTTTTGAGTGGAGAGTTCACGGCGACCCAGGCTTTTGAGAAGATGCGGAAAGATGGCAAGAAACTGGCTAAAGAAATCGATAATTTGGAGGCCTTGGCCAAGGAAGTACAATACTCGGTGCTCAAACACAAGTTTCGGCCGGTGATGAGGTCATTCTACAACAGAACGGCCTTCCAATTGCCCGGAGATGCACGGGTGCGGATATCGTTGGACACTGAGTTGTCCATGGTCCGTGAAGATAACTTTGATGGTATTGACCGCACGCACGGTAACTGGCGGCGGATGGACATTGGGGTGGACTATCCGTTTTCTCAGTTGCGTGATAAGGACATCTGCAGATTTCCATATGCTGTGTTAGAGGTCAAATTGCAGACGCAGATGGGCCAGGAACCTCCAGCATGGGTGCGTGACTTGGTGGCATCTCATTTGGTGGAGGCTGTGCCGAAGTACTCCAAATTCATTCATGGAGGCGCCACTTTGTTGACTGACCGAGTGAACTTATTGCCATTTTGGTACCCCCAAATGGACGTGGATATCCGTAAGCCCAAGGTGGAGCAGGAGTACGGTATTCTCAGGCAGCAAGCCAAGGTCAAATCGTCGTCTTCAGGCGGTGAATTGGACGACGAGGAGCTTTTGGACGAAGATTACAACGAGAGATACTCGTCGGTGCATTTTTCCAATAGTGTCAATCCGTTGGAAGATGACTTGGACGAAAACACGCCGTTGTTGCTTCCTTCGGGCTACGGATCAAAAGATGGGCCAGGATCTGTGTTAAAGAAGTTATACGGCAAGTTCTTGCACTACTTCAACGATGACAGAACATTCACCATCAAGCCAGGGACAAACTTCGACTTGAACGCCACCTTCAAAGACCAATTACCCAGCGGCAAGAAGATCTGTGTTCCGGTGAGGATCGAGCCTAAGGTGTACTTTGCAGCCGAGAGAACGTTTCTCAGTTGGCTCTCCATCGGCATGATTCTTGGCGGAACTGCCACTCTTCTCATCAACTACGGCAGCCACTCTTCGTTGGTGGCGTCAGTCGGGTTCTTCATCTCGGCTCTTTTCACCATGGCATATGCCTCCTTCAAATATATTCGCCGGACCTTCGCCATCAGAGAGAGAGAAGCAACCGACTACGCCGACAAGTTCGGGCCCAACATGATCTGCGCGTTGATTGCGGCGTCCACGTTCGCCTCGTTCATGTTTAAGGTCATGGAGAATTGAGGTTGACGCGATCCAACTCAAGGTATATAATTTGATTACAAATTATATATAGATGCAGCCAGCAAACGCGGACCGAAACTGGCAGAAGCAAGCGTGACTGCAAGCCAATGTCAAAGTGGCATACTCCAATCAGAAAGTGGCATAATCTAGAAAGTGCCATAATCCAATCAGAAAGTGCCATAATCCAATCAGAAAGTAACAGCAGATGCAATAGCTCTGCAAGGTTAGGTTGAGGCAGGAGGTGATGACAATGATCCTCTGGACCACGTGACGCAAAGGAACCCGATTTTCGGATGATAGCCCTTTGAACGCTTCAGGGGTTTTCACGAGCCAGGTTCGGTGGTCATGTCCTGCTGACGCAATGGTATTTTCAGGTGCTGCACCATCGCTCTTCCTGACAAGGCATGAACAAACTCTGACTGAATCGGACCAAAATCCCCACCATCCTATGATGTGAGCAGAATCAATCGAACACTAATGGTCGACTTCATCGAAGCACTCATGCGTCATTATCGTTTTATTGGCCATCATAAAGGTTCCTTTCTCGGAAAACATCAACGCATAACCCAGAAAATAAAAAGCGTATCAAGAGTATGCCCGAGTCATACCCAAGCGTTTGAAGCATCAAAAGCGGTAAAGAGAGCTTTGGCGGTTTGCTAATGACTCTATTTAAAGCTTACGAAGTGATGCATAGTGAACGCGGAAACATATCTAAAGGAAAGACAATGAACCCTTCGATATTGATATAAGCATGTTTCCTAAACAGCTGATTATTTTAATTTATGAGCTGATCCCAGTGATTTATCATATGGATGGAGACCTGACAGATCAACAAATTCAGGTCTGAAACAAGACATCTTAAAATGTAATTCAACTATTAGTGGGAATGTAAAGCCCACCAGGTAGTGCGCGGCCCATGCACACACTAGTGGACGTGCGATTCCAAGGTGAAACCGTTGGGCATCCGCATGGAGTGTCCTATTCCGCCTCCCCCAAGTCTTGCATGAGGCACCACCTGCTGCGCCCCATCGTGTGCAACGCCGTGAATTTCTCGGATGCACGACCAATCCCGCCTCAGTCCCCCAGCCGCCTCAGTCCCCCAGCCGCCCAGCCGCCCAGCCGCCCAGCCGCCTAAACCAGCCCGATCAGGACCTTTTGAGCTAAGGAGATACGGACAGACCAGTCACCCCGTCAAAAGCGGCGCAACCGTGGCCCAGTTTAACTATGAAAGTCAAAGATCCGCTCGTTTAAGGGATTATCACGAATACATCTTTAGTACTTGACATGACAAAGAGCCTAAAGACGCGGGATTCCTTGGTCCACCATCAACATCTAGTAACTCAAAAGCGTCTTAACATTATAATCTACGATCTATAACAGATTTTCTAGTTGAAGGTTGCACTCAATAAAGCCAGATAATACGAAAAAGGTAGATTGTGACACTTTAGACAAAAGAGTGATGCCGTTGGAGTAAGGTCTATACAGGGTTTACTGCAAATCACCACTTCGAGAGGGTCTAGAACTTCTGCGAGTTGTTTGAAGACAAGAGCACTTCTACCAACCGACGTGCCTAAAAGGACTTCTGCCCTACCAATTACGAGCCTCGTCGTTTCCCGGCGTTCAAGTGATTCAATCCAACACACACAAAAGGACCTCCCCATGACCGAGTCACCAGACCATCGTGCCCTTCAAGGAGGTTGCAGAAACCTGGCGAGCGTCCGACGGGTACAGATCGGGTGTAAAAAGGACTATGCCATGCGGCTGAGCAGTCTTTTCAGCCCACCGCACCGAAGACGCTTTTGGTGCTGCGACAAGTAGCCACATTTTGCAGCCGCGGCTGCAACCATCGCACCCATTTCACCCACCGGGAGGGTCAACCAATGTTGCACCTGCAATGACGACCAAGAACCCACATTTATAGATGTGTGTCTAAATGTATACGCTTGGCTCCTGGCGGTCTGGCTGTCTGGGGGAGAGAACCTTGTCCGCATTGAAACTTGGTTCACTTGGTGCACCATAGATTAAGGACATGTGTCTAGGGGAGATTCTATTGAGCCAGTAATAGAGTTTATACTATCAAAGAGGTAAGTATATACTTCCACATCAGGCTCAGTTACACTGTCATTTGTAGCAAGTCTAGTTCTAGGAGCCATATTTAGTGGTCTCCCTCCTTGGTTGTTCCATTAAGTTTGGAAGAAACACGGGCCATGTGGCAGTTAGCACAATGGAGATAATCTATGCACGTTGATTATTAAAACCCACCAAGAATCGCACAAGAGACGTCACCACCAGAAGCAGTCTGGGTAGAGAGGTCATGAAATCTGCCAGCCACGATAGATTGTGGTGTCGACGGCGCCCGATGAACTAAGAAAGGGATGATTCTAGTGTCGAAATAATCCTTAGTAAAGACAATAGTCCAATTTGAAGTCCATGGAGACAAAGACGAATAAGTTTGTCCATTGGTATCAATCTGGCTATCTGGCTGCCTGGCTGTGTGCCTGCCTGGCTGCGTGCCCTGAAGATTGTGTCCGTGCCAAGTCGTACTGAAGGAGCTCTGGAACGCCAGGCTTTTACCGTGGATGGTAGATATGTATTGAAGCATTTTTGTCAATAAAGCGGTGATTATTGAAGGAGTTGGTATAAAGCGGTGATTATTGAAGGAGTTGGTATAAAGCGGTGATTATTGAAGGAGTTGGTATAAAGCGGTGTTTATTGAAGGCGTTAGTATAATCCTTCATCAAAAGAGCCGCTAAGCGTGACCCACAAAAAAAGAGACTTGTGCACCCCGAATTCTCAAAGGCTCTGTCATCTTTCTGCAGGCGACCATGTGTGCGTATATCGTGTGCATTGTTAATATGGAAAGGCAGACTTTAGTAGGCCCGGTAGTGGACCACTATTGGTTCTGTATTTTATATCTGACATGAATAATATTATTTAATCATTCAACTTTGGCTGTATTAACGATATTACCAACTTTTAGTTCACCATGGACTACCCATGGATAATTAACCTGCGACGTGCGGTTTGGGGGAATACCGTCGATACCCCACCTGGAGAGGGGCGTGTCCGATTCCGACCGGCTATCACCGAGACTTAGCTGTACCCTACTAGGTTCAGCGCCGTGGTTTTCTCAGATGGGGGAAAAATGCCGCCACAGGCGCCACTTGGCCTACGTATAATCCAGATTGGGACTTGTTGGGTCGTCAAGGCCGTATCCCAACACCCCACTTCTACCAAATATGACGCCACCGTGCCCCCACGCCGGCTGAAAGTGGTGCAATCAGGCCCCCGTCTCATGCGACCTGGGCCAGTTTTGATCTATATAAGCTTGGATGATCCCCATGTTCAGGGATCATCAATTGATTTACTAATCAATTCAATACCTGATGATCTTTAACACTCTTGTTAAGATTTAAAAGTCTTCAATATTAACTAACACTGCCTAATCTTTGGAAATAAATGATATATATTATTACTGAATAATTGCTCAAAAGCATTCACTTTAGCTTGTTCTCCATATTCGTTTGTGTGTCACAATTACTCAATTCATTATTGTAGATGGTATTTAATACCCCGCCTTTTGGAGTCGGCCTTCTCCAGTACCTCTCTGACCACCTGAAATCGCTCAAACAGGGAAAAGGGTGCACTTGAATGCATTCGCCATTCTCAAGGTCTTGCCAAGCGCAAGCAGATCTTCTCTTCTTCCTTAATTGGTTGCGGTGGCTGAGCTAGTACTGTACGGGAAAATACACTGGGTTATACGTTGCAATGAGGAAGAAGAGATCCACAATGGGCTAATCAGCGGAATGTGTCTACTTCATGGTTCGTTGATCACTTACGTGCTGCCTTCGGCCGACATGGGAGTTCCTGGAAAAACATATTCAAGTGCGGAATGCCCGCTCAGGTTTGAGGGGCATCGATTATGAAAGGTCATTCAGCGGGAGCCTAGTATAGATAGATACAGATAGGAATATGCATGACCAAGATGGTTACCTAAGTTCCAAACACTAGAATCTTTAGGATACTTATGATGGCACTGTTCCAAAGTATGCCTGGGTCCTGGTTCAGCGCCTTCGAATTTGGACCTCCGGCCTATACTGGAAGTACAAAGTTACAATCTTCGAATAAAGTGTCTATGTGTTTGAATACTTCGAAGCTTATATCATGGGAATCGACATGCTGAAGACATAATGATTTAAATTTCTCTGGAGAATACACAAAGGGATCATCAGCCTGGGAGATACTCTGATGGTCGTGGCCGAGTCACTTGAACTGTAAAGACTGGATCCCCGTATGTGAATAACAAGTTCTGATGTTAATATATGGAAAATAGCTTATGATAAACAAAAAGCTATTGGAAATAGAATTGAAAAAGAGAAAAAGCTCATAAACCTGAACTAGTACTACTTTGTTCTTTCCTCTTATCAGGTTGATCATATCTTTTTTGTTTTTTCAATAAATATAAATCTGTTGTAAAATTATTAATTTCAAAATATCTGTTGTTTTAATTTTTTTTTTAGAATCTAAAACTAAAAGAGATGAAAGCTATTGATGTAGCATCATCTCTTGCAGACATAGCTAGTAAGTAATTTTCATCTATACCATTAAAGTAACGGCTATTTATATAACCTTCTTTTGTTTACCAATTTTTTCATACATGTTCAAAATATAGTATAGTAGGATTAAAAATGGATAATAAAATAAATGGTGAATGGAAAGATATTGATAATATTAGTGAATAAAAATTCTTTTGATACATAAGATGAGAGATTGTCAGCTACAGAGATTGTCAGCTACAGATTGTTTAAAATATATAAAGAATAATTTAAAATTTCAAATTTACAAAGCTCAAAACATATTTCAATAGATGGTAAGTCAGGATACTATATACAAAACGGCCTGTATTTTTCTATATTGTCTAATATATCATTCATGATAAACAATATAAAGGTTCATAAACACCATCACTAAACTTCATTTGACTTTGAATATGCAAATTCTAAGCTATAACATATACTTTTATATGAGGGTGCTATTCCTCTGAGTCGCATCAGAATGGTTGAGCGGAACGAATGCATCGAGCTCTTCAGGAAAGATGTTTGCTTATGGATGTGCGATTACCAGTCAACTTCTTTCCGGAAGCACTTCTTTCCGGAAGCACTTCTTGCCGGAAGCACTTCTTGAAGCCGTAAGAATCGTTACCTGGACACCCGCACTGGGTCTTGATGGACAGCGGCCGGCTGATCTATGGAAGAATTCACTGCCGTAACCCTTTGGGAAGACGCCGAAGGTTGGTTCTTTGGTTTACGCCAAGATACCAAATCCCGTTTGAACTCCTCGGTTTGAGTCCAGTTCGGTTCTTGGGCTATACCTTGGTTCTTGGGCAGTACCTTGTCTATATCTTGGGAGAGGTGAAACACGCTGCGCACCTGTACTCACCACAAGCACGGAGGATTTTTGAGTTGATTGACATCAATCCAACAACAGAGCTGTTTCCAGTGGCTCTACCCGAAGGTATAGGGACTTTTCACGGGGCAGACAAGTCCTGCCTCTCGAATGGTTCATGGTTTTGTTCCGGTTAAGAAACTGGACTATGAATTGTCCAGTGGACGAACCACGACACTGGGGATGTTGGTTCGACTCTACTGAGTCAGCTGTGTGAGATTTTATTGCATATGGATGTTGTGCCCCTAGTCCAAGGCCAACTATTCATGGGTTAGACAGCCAAGTCAAATGACGTGATTGTACAGGGTTCATCAGATGCACCTCGCCGGTCGGGTTCAACACCGCTTGGCGTACCCTTTCAGACTCCTTTGAGCAGCCCTGAGTTCACAGTAATCGGCGCGTCACAGTAATCGGGGTGTCATAGTAATCGGGGTGTCATAGTAATCGGTGCATCGCACCGTTATAATGTCAACCTGCGAAGGGAACCAGAACATCAAGAGACACCACTGACGATGCCAGACCCACTAACTAATGTAAACAGCTCCGACGAGAATGCATAACTTTAATCTTAGAGGCCATGAGTACTCTGGCTCATCTGGACTTTCTCCGGATGTCTGCCATGGGTATTCTATGGTCCCCGGATGTATGGTTAATTTATGGTCCTCCGAGCTCGGCTGAGTTTGACGCAGAATCCGACTGATTCTCTGCATATCAAAATTGCTTGGATGTACCGAAACAAAAGTTTGAGGGTCACCCGCCCATGGACGCAAAGTGGCTGCCATGTGGATATACTGTTTCATGCAAAACGCAGTTCATGGGCCCTTCACCGCACACCCGAAGCCCAAACGACTGTTTGTCTTGATTGTTCTGACATTGCTTCTAGTGCCAGCTTACTCCAGCTCTTCATAATGGAAACATAACGTTTGAATGGAGCGGGAGGGCAAACGGCGGCGCACATTTCTGCAAGTGATCACTCCACGAATTGCCTGCCCTCGAAGAGTATGAGCGGGGTGGCCCAAACTAAACGCTAAACGGCCAAGCTTGCCTAACAGAAGTAGCCAATATTTCCAGTCTGATAAAACCAGTTTGCTATCGACTGGCTTGATCATTCTCCACTTGCCCCTAAACGGCGTGCTGGGTGGATTCAATAAAGACCCTTCATCCTGTTCTCAATGATCTCATCCACGTTTTCGACTTCCCTCTGCAACTTTTTTCCGATTCTCGACACCAAACCACTTGTTTTGTGCACCTTGAAGAGGGAGCCGCTAGGCAAGATCTCATAGTTCTTCTTGAGAGCATAAGCCTCGGTTCCGGGCGGAAGTTCGCCCTCGAGCGGACTGGTGCCGGCACGCTTCCTCCATCCTGACGAGCCCGGCTCCATACTTGCCTCATCCTTGCGAGATCCTATGCCCAACGTACTCCGAATTCTCGCAATGGTGGTGGAGGGGTCTCTTGGGAAGAACCAGCCCTGTGACAATTCACTCATGGCGCTCTGCTCAAATTGCTTCTTCATGTTAAAGTCCTTCTCAAAATACTGAAAGATCTCCGCGTCGCTGGGACTGAAAATGAACTTGCATATCTTGGTAAGCAAGTCGAATAGAAGAAGTACCGAAACTGTGAGAAGAATCACACACCACCACGTTGCATCCTCGCCGAAATGATATAGTCCATACCCGACAAAGTAGATGGTTTTCTCCTTGGGCCGCTGGAGCGCCCAGATCAAGAGATTCCACAAGCCATAGCCCAAGATGGAAATCAAACTGGATGCTATGGCGAGCCACTGGACATTGTGTGTCTCTATGAACTGCGCCTTGATGTTGATGACAATTACCAACGCCCAGAAAACGGCGTTGCCCAATGGGAAGGTCGAGTTGTCTTTCAATGCCGTGAAGCCCCAGCAGAAAAAGGTCATGAACGCCACACCTGTGCTTTGCAACGCTGCCAAGAACATCCAGAACAAAAAGACTTTGAGGTTGAATACCTGGTAGAGCCGGCCGGCTGAGTAGAGCTCGGGCACGGCTATCAAGGTTGATGCATCCAAATCCTTTTCAAACATACCAACGCATAGCACCGGCAAAGACGTGAAGAGAGTGTTGAACATCGACAAAGACCACAGCTCGTATAACGAAGAGCCCGAGAAGAGCGTGTATCGTTGGTATATGCACTGCGTCAAGTAGAACAAGAGTTCCTTGTAGAAGGTTACCAACACAAACTTGCACGTGCGGATGTAGTTGTAGCGACCATTCACCAATAGTAACTTGATCAAGAATCTGAACTGCGCGATGGAGTAGTCCGCTGACCTGGCAGCTTGGAGGCCCTCCTTCCCTGTGATTCCCACGCCGATATCGGCGCTTTGAATCATGGCTATGTCGTTGGCTCCGTCGCCAATTGCCAACGTGACATCCTTCTTCTTGATTTCTCGGATGCAGTTGATCATCTTTGCTTTTTGTGATGGCGATGCACGGCAGCACACGGCCGAGTCTACCAAAATGCAAAGCTCCACCAAGACGCTCATGACGGTGGGGTCGTTTTCAATCTCAGTCAAGGTTCCGCCGTCAATAACCGCCACGCTATGGGCAGTGTTACCCAGTTCAATCTGCAGAATGCTGCTCTGGATGCGTTGGGTGAGTTTCTCTATGCCTTCGTCGATGCTGAGTACTATCACCGTGGAGTAGTCTTTGATGAGCTGACACGAATACCCAATATTGATGGCAGTTTCCCGTTTATCTCCGGTGAGCATCCAGATTTTAATGCCGGCTCGGCGCAATTTCACGATAGCTTCGCTGACTCCCTCCTGTAACTTGTCCTCAATAGCAGTTGCGCCAAGCAATTGGAGGTTGTCCTCGATTTCGCTGCCGATTCTTTCCACCTGCTCTGACCGGTTCGACACCGAGATCTTGGCCGCATGATATGCGTCGGCCCATTTCTGGTACTGCGCTTCACTGATCCACTTGAAAGAGTATAAAAGCGTCCTCAAGCCCTCGGTGGAAAACGTCTCAATATGCTCCAAAGTCTTCTCCATCACAAACTCCTCGTTTATGAGCAATTTGTCCGAAGGAACAAGCTCGGCCGTCGCGTCCAAACTGTATCTTCTCGCCTGATGAGAGTGCAAATTGAGCCGTGCGTTTCGAGCAATCTCGTTCAAGTCCTGGCTCTCCCGCATAATCAGCCCGTCAATAGATCCTAGCCTTTGGGCCAACTCCAACGTATCTCTTGACGAGTGGAAAGATGTCCTGGAATCAAGATCATTGGAGAGTTTGTTTTGGAGAACCACCTCCGCCTCCATGACTTTGCGGTCGTGGGAATTGCTGGCGATCTCGCGTGCCTTCTTCTCGGCCATCGCTGAGTTCTTGAGCAAGTTCAAAATCACGTTATCTGCACCTTTGCACAAAACGGCGATCCGGGAGTCGGGAAACCTCACCACTATAGACATACGCTTGCGCACCGATGAGAACTCAACCACATCTAGCACCTCGTAGCTCTCATACTTGGGGAACGAGCCGAATCCTTCGGGATACGTCTTGATCGTGACCTGGTTGTTTTGCCGGTTGACGACTACAAAGCCGAGGTCACGCGCCGCATGAACCAACGCCAACTCGTCAGGAGAGGCCGCCTGATACTGTATGGAAGCATCGTTGGCCAAGTGGTCCTCTGGTTGATCCTCACTGAAGTTTTCCAAGCTCGTGAGTGACTGGTTGCGAAACCCTCTTGGAATGTCCTCCTTTTTGGGTTGACATGTGTGACACAAGGCAATACTCAAGAGGAAGAATATCACCTTCTGCGAGAAAAGGGTATCTGGATGGGTTTGCACGTGCTTGAGAAGGCTCAAAGAGTTGGGAATCTCCTGTTCACTCTCAGGCTGAGCCAGCGCCTTCCAGTTGGAGTTTTTTTCCACGGAAGTCAACTCCATGCTTTCACGCACAATTGAAGTCGTGCTCTTTGCTCCAGACACCTCTTTTTCTGGCGCCTCTTGCTGAATGTCCACGTCATGAAGCCAGCTAGTTCCACACACGCTCACCTTCCGGAAAAGCATCTTGTTGTCGGTCAAAGTGCCAGTTTTGTCGCTGAAAATATAAGACACCTGGCCCAATTCCTCGAGTATGGTGGCAGTTTTTGCATCTGCTGGAGTGTTTGTTTTCGTCTCGTACATGTCAATATCGTACTGCAAAAACAAAAGTTGCATGACCTTGATGATCTCCATCGTCACATATAAAGAGAGCGGAATGAGCGTATTATACATGATGACAAACCCCATGAAAGTGGCAGCAACGCCCACATCTTGCTCGTATGTGTACCACATGGACTCTTTTTTCCGGTCGTAAAAGAGCCTCTGGGCCATCATTGAGAATGCTGCTAGTGAGACCACCACAATGACCATGAATAGGACAATGTAGTTGATGTTTTTCTGAAGTTTAGGTGCCTTGATCCGGGGGTTACGGACATTATTCATGCGGATTTTGGACTCCTCGCCCGTAAATACCACAAAGCCCAAAATGCACCCAGTATTTCGAAGCACACTGCCTCTGTAAATGACATTGTCAGGCCCTAAAGCATGCTCCTTATGGGCGGTGGTGAAATGGCCCTCGAAGTTGTACAAGTCGGGATTTGGATCCTCCACTGTCACAAGACTGGCAATATTTCTGAGGCGGGAAACAGAGGAAGAATCTTTTGCAAGCTCAGGGTGCACGGTCTTGGTCTTGAAATTGGTCTCTCCGTCCAAAGCCATGGTCTCCACAAAGGCCTCGTTTCCGGCCGCTGCCAATAGGAGCATATCTGCAGGAATCCACTCGTTCTCCTTGATCACCAAAATGTCTCCTACCTTGACATCCTTCCAGCAAACGGGATAGGTCTTCATGTTGTAACGGGAAAATGCCTCAGGGCCCGAAAGATCCGAGGATGAAGTACCCGATGCAACACTCAACGTCGAGTCGTTATTGTGAAAACCTCCCACGGGAATGGTTTCCGTCATGATGGTCGCGATGGAGTGGGTGTCAAGAGCGCCCAAGTTGGCGTCTTCTTTGAGAACACGCGTCTGTTTATTGTTCTCTTCCTTGTCATGGCCATGTCTTTTCCAGTCATCAAAGGCTTCACGGGCCATGGAGATGGACATGAAGATCAAGATCGGAATGAGAGTGGTGAATTTTCCCGTCGTGGACCACGAGGGCACCATCTGCATAATCGCCACCACCATGAAGTAGCAGTTTGCTATTTTGGAGAACTGGGCCTTGAGCTGTTTGGGGAGAAAGCTGAACACGGTGTACTTGGACGAGGTGATAGCATTGGAGCAGTACGCGTAGGACAGTCTCTCGTCGATATAGCCCTTTTCCTCAGCGCTGTAGAAGCAGCCGTTGAAGATCTGGTTGGCCTTCTCGGGAGATGTACACAACGGAATCACTCTACCATGGTCGGATTTGCCCAAGTCAGAGGCACCCGTGATTTTGCGCTGGAAGGCGCGTAAATACAGACGCCACAGCGCAAGGGCCTTTCTTCGAAGGCGCCTTCGGGATCGCAGGCCATGAGATGCGGTTAGCTCGGCTTCGGAAGCGTCGGCCGAGTAATCGCTGTTTTGGGAGTAGCCGCTGCTCTGGTCGCCACTAAGATGGCTTGTGGAGCGGAAGACGCTCAAATTGGAAAGCAGGTAGGGACTCTGGCCCTTGAGCGAGTACTGAGAGTCGTGCTGGGGGGCGTCCACGGTGATTCGGGGCGTCGCGTCGTCGGTGTCGGGAGGGGGAAAAGGATGGCCCAGTTCGGGTTTTAAGGCATCCAACTCCACCAGATTGGGGGCATTTTGCACCGGTTTTTCGCTGCCGGGGGGCCTATCAGCAAACGGATTGATCTGGCTGGCCAAGGCCTTGTTGAGGAGCTTGGTCCGTAGGGAAAGGCCCCTTTTTCTGCGGCCCTGGGGCGTGGAGTGATCCTCCGGCGATAAGCTCATGGCGCGGGGTTGCTGGTCCAAAAAGGCTTGTTGGGACGGGCTTGCTTAGCCGCCGCGTAGCACTAATACGCTGGGAGCCTCCAAATAGCAAGCGAAGGAGGCTTGGAGGGGCCGGTCCAAAGTGGGGTCAGGGTGGATCTAGCGCGCACGGGGGAGCGTGACGAGGCCGGGCGACAGGTGCGTGCAGGCAAGTGGTGATGGCAGTATCCAGTGCTGGCTTCTGTCTGCACTGCACGGGTGGTGGACGGCGGGCGTGGGGATGTTCGGGAGGAACCGAGAGGTGGTGATATGCTATGATGCTGCGCCGCCCACCGCGTGCAGGGCGCGCGGCTGATGCATTGTTGCATTGTTGCATAGAATAGCGGCCACGCGCCCGTACACCACGCACCCGTACACCACGCACCAGTACACCACGCACCAGTACACCACGCTCCACATCGAGCCGGGGCTTTGACCAGTCGCTTGCCTCATCAGATCTCGATGGTTGCAACCTGCCCTGATTAAACACCAAGGCCTCGAATCCCGCATCCCAGGCCGAGGTTACGAGCGCGCGGCCCCCACTGGCGCAAGCACCCATTTGTCAGGTGATGGAGTTTTTCGAGTCTGATCAAATGGTCGTATTTCGAAGCTACAGGACCGGTCGAACCAATTTTCGCCGGGATTTTCCCTTGCAGGAAGAACGGCTTTGTTTTCTCGTAGATGTCCTTCCGTCTTCTGTCCTTCCGTCTTCTGTCCTTCCGTCTTCTGTCCATCTTACTCTTGGTTTGATGCAAAGCGGCTTCTGATTTATGGATGAACAACGTTAACAGCGTCTCTGTGAAAATTGCTTCTTCGCGTGACACGCTTGAACCACTATCAACACTTGGAATGTAATTTGTCTGCACATTTACCAATCATTAATTATGCCAGAGCCACCATCCTGCAATGAGTAGTTCAGGCGGCATCGTCGGTGCCCAAAAGTAGAAAGGCAAGTCTAATCCGACCGCTTTCGTGGCTTAGACGTGGATCCACCAGTTGCACTTCGGGCTCGTCTTTTCAACGTCGTTTTGACCGCGAGCTCCGTCATGCTCAGATGCCATTGGCGTCCGGGACTATCTCATTGGACCTTCATCTCAGCTTCTTCACGACACGGTGCCAAAAGCGACGCGGCCTTGGCCAAGGAAGTGATACGGAGGAGAGTGGAGAAGACGGGTCACGAAGGGACTTCAAATGGTTGGTTCCGCTGTTTCTTAAGTGGTACCCAAAGCACATTCTTGTTATCGAGCGGTCAGGAGTGTCCATATGGCATGCAGCTTTTCCTTTATGTAGATCAAGGCGTTGAGTCTGAGATCGACAGGAGTCATGACATTGTCCACGTACATTTTACCGTGGTTGTGGTCCATTTGTAATCATTCAAGTCGTAACGCCCTTGAGTTTTAGGCCGCTAGTACACCAATAATTGAGCTGGGATCTTCAACGTTCCGTGGGGTCATTTCAGCCGCCATCTAAAAGAATGGCAACGCATGCGAGTCTCGAAAAGCTCTTGGTGACGAGCTTGGTGGTCTCTTTGGCAAGGTTTGTGGCTTCGTCTTTGTTTAAAACACAATGCTTGGGAGGTCAAATTACCAGTGCAACTGCAGTTCCTAGTGTCGATCCTCCCCTTGTCATGCGATTCCCCCGAAGCGGGGCATTAGAATATTTTATTTCTTGATGTTATGTTCTTTTGTAGTTGTTTAACGTCAAAACTCAAGAGAAGGTGTATTCGTTGATGATTCTTGAACAATGGGATCATCCAAGCTTATATAGATGAAACTGGCCCGGGCTGCAAGAGGCGTGGGATGCCCCATGGCGAGGCGGGGCCTGAATGCACCACCTTCAGCCGGCGTTGGGCACGATGGCGTCATTCTTGGCAGAAGTGGGGTTTTGGGACCCGGCGCTGGTACCGTTTCGTCTAGAACCTCGGAGATAGGTGGCCAATGATTGGACCCGCTTTCTCCAGGTGGGGTTTCTTCAATATGCTTGTATTATTATCTATTATAGATATTAAATGCCCCCTCGGATCGAGAGGTAAGGCAAAATATTATTAGATATATTTTCAAAAAATTTAAAATTTAATGTTATATTTGACTTAATTTTTAGTGAAGGTTTTATAGAATTATAAGCACCTAATCAAAAATAAGGATCTTTAAATATATCATTCAATTTACGATATTTATTATCATTAGAATTATAAGATTTTAATTTGTTCATAAGAATGTCAGTTAAATTATTACGATTATTAACATTAAGATATAAATATATGTGTTCATCATCATTATATCTCCTTTTAGAAGATAAAAAAGTGGGCGGGATATAACCAAGAGGTGGCCTCTGATTATATTCTCTTTTAAAGTTAATAATATGAGCCATATTAAAAGAACTATACATTCTGATCAAATTTAAGTTAACACTAGTGTTCCTCGGGTAAAATTTACTCATGATATGACCCCGCCCTTTGGGCGGAGATNATGTTACTCGGGTAAAATTTACTCATGATATGACCCCGCCCTTTGGGCGGAGATAGTAACAAGAATGAGATCCATATTATTTGGTAATTATAAATCATCCTTATTATATATGTATTAATATACCCTACTATAACACCTCCGAATACGTATAATATAAAAATATTATTGACGTTTATTTCCCGAATTTGTATATTTTGTCCGGGTCTGTGTTATTGATTTTATCTGTTTGCTTATCCCTGTTAAGGTATTGTATTTTCAATAAAGGTATCTTAGTTTGAGAACCATTTTGTTGTATTCTTTTGTAGTTGTTTTAACGTCAAGTACTCAAGAGATGATGTATTCGTTGATGATTCCTAAACAAGTGGGATCATCGGCTCTTGTATTGAAAACTATCCGGCCCGATCGCGCTGGCTTCGGGCTGTTTTAACAAACAAGTCAGCCGCCTTATCTGGCTGGCAATTATACGGGAGAGTGACCAGCCAACCGGGTGGCTGGTGCAGATTTGGGGGTCCCGATGGGGTTGGTGTGGCCCAGAAAGGGTATCTGCGGCGAGACCGCGTCGAAGAAGTCACGACGTTCTAACGAAAGTGTGTGGTCGGCGTTGGACACGCCTCTATCGAAGTGGGTCATCGAAGGTTTCCCCCTGCAACCATACGTCGCAGGTCAATAGTGTATCCATGGGTAGTGCGCTACCCATGTTGGATCTAGATATTCTTAAGCAATATAAAATATAGCGGGCTACTTTCCATAACAAGTAACTAGGAATTTTATATATGTCCTGCTCCGCGGGGCATTTATATTTTTAATCTAAGTTTATATGGTTTTTTGGTAAAGCAATGTATTTTTCAATCCAACGAATTTGGCTCGATTCCAAATGTAAACGTAACATGAAAATATTATAAAATTGTTATGTTCTTGTAGTTGTTTTTAGCGTCAAGTACTTGAGAGAAGGTGTATTCGTTGATGATCCCTAAAACAAGGGGGATCATCCAAGCTTATATAGATAAAACTGGCCCAGGCCGCATGAGGCGTAGGATGCCCCATGGCGAGGTGCCGGCCTGATTGCACCACCTTCAGCCGGCGTGGGGCACGATGGCGCCATACTTGGTCGGAGTGGGGTGTCATACACGTTCGGGCCGCCTAAGGCGTCCCGATAAGTCCTGGTCTGGCTTATCTAGGCCAATGGCGCCTTGAAGTGGGTATTGGTCCTGCATCTAAGAAAACCACGGCGTTGCATTTGGGTAAAACCACGGCGCTACATCGGATAAGATGCAGCTGGTTCCCTCTCGTCTGAGTCTCGGGGATAGTCGGTCGGGATTGCGCCCGTCTCTCTCCAAGTGGGGGTAACCATGGCGTCCACTCGTAGCGTGCGTCGCAGGTAAATTTGGTATCCATGGTCTAACAAAAATATTCATATAAGTTTATAGACTAAAACATTAAAAATTAAAAAAAAAATAAAAAAAAATGAATTTAATAAGTGGATTATCCAGTTTATTAGCTATGGGATTATTTTATATTACGATTAATAATAATATTTCCCACAATAACCGCAAGTCGCAGGTTATTGTGTATGGTAGCGCGCTACCCATGGTGGATCTAACAAACAGACAAAGATATTTAAATCTAACAAGCAGACAAGGATGTTTAATAAAGCTATTGGATGCTTAGTCTACGCGCAGATGAGTCATTGGGGTAATTTTTTTGCCTTGAATATTTTTGCTTATTTTCGTATTCTCAATATTCTTAATTATGTCTAATAACTTCAAAAGTAGTAGGCTATTACTAAACTTTATTCACAGTTTTAAATCTTATAAATAAATTAACAACGAAAATACAAAAGAACCAAATCATGATTTAACTATAATAGAAATAATATACGGATCATTATTAGGAGGACGCACTCGCGAGCACCGTTCATTCCGAAACACCTTTTGCGGCCTCTCCAATAGCTGGAGCCTTACGAGAAGAGCTTTTTGCTAGAATTGGGTGAAAGTCACCTGCTTTACCTGATGCGGCAATCTACGTGCTCCATTAATTTTTTGTTACAACTATCATAAATCTAGTACACCTTCTCCACCGCGGTTGGTAGTATTCTCTCTTGGTCTTGATAAAATAGACTTATTATACTTGGAGAGTTTATCACGAGCTTACACTATACCTTATCATTTTGGAACATAATGAACTGTACTACTAATTATTGAGCTTTACCACAACCACCTGTACCTTCACTATACCTTCACTATACCTTCACTATACCTTCACTATACCTTCACTATACCTTCACTATACCTTCACTATACCTTCACTATTCCTTCACTATTCCTTGGACTTCCTTGGACTTCCTTGGATATTCCTTGGATATCCTTGAATATTATATTAAGCTTACCATACCTATACCAATACCGCGAAGTGGCCTTATTCAATGAACGTCATTTGATTTGGGTTGCCTAATCGAGTGCCATGTTCGAATCCTCCACCTATCTAGGAATGAGCCCCAAATCAGTAGCCTGCGGCCTTGAAAGATCTTTAGTGGTAGGATACTCATAATCCTGGAGACTCCACGAAACCTTGGGATTTCCAGATTTTCCATACTCGGCTTTTTCCCGTACTACTTTCGACGGGTTGTATTGCAAACGCTCCATGATCCGTCAGAAATTCTGCAAAAATTGCCTTTTTATTAAAAATTCCCTTTTTATTATGGTAGCAATGCCTTCTCTGGTAGTTCATATTTTCAGCTTTCAACTCACCATTTTTAAAACCGATTGAGGGGGTCTCTTGCACTGTGAATCGAACACCAGTTGCGGGATGAATTGTCACATGAATGCTTAATCGGCTCTGCCTGCAAATCAGAGCTTTGTGGATTTCATTGCCAGCATGCCTGGATCTTTGGGATGAAAGGAGACCATGTTTCTAGTACAGTCATGTTGGATCAGATGACGCTTTCCTCGAGCGTAATACCACGTTTTGGATTCATTCAAAGGATATCAGCACTCACAAGGAGTAGATGTGCTGCACCCTGCGTGCTGCCATGGTGCTGCGTTCTTCACCATACTTCCAGGATGGCTCCGTGGCCACATGGACACGCGCTGGGTCCTTCTTCCACATTCCACGTTGGTCGCCTTCTTCTCAATTGAGTCCTAAGATGGCCATCGACTTGGATCAATCAAAGACCTTTCAAGCAGCGCTCGCGGTCTTGGTTCCAGCTCATTGTGTAAACTTCAGTTTCATTGCGTGAACACTGATGCAACACCCTGCAACCATAATTGAACAGTGTGGACATTTTCGATTCAATGTATGCCACTGATTCCAATTGGACGCGGTAGCCCCAGCTCAATCAGAAAGCCGATCCAATCAGAATTCACACGACAGGACTTTCTCAAGTACATTCAATCGGCGCCATTGCCGAACCTTTAGAGCCAAAAACATAATCCACCAGTCCTGGCCATAACCCCGCCATCCCATTGCTTTAAGATGACTATCGGTTAGTCGCTGGTTTGTCGCTGGTTTGTCGCTGGTTAGTCGCTGGCTTGTCGCTGGCTTGTCGCTGGTTTGTCGCTGGTTAGTCGCTGGTTAGTCGCTGGTTTGTCGCTGGCTTGCCGCTGATCCACATGACCGGCCCATTTCAATACAAGCTTCAGTATTTCCGAAATACCATCGTTTTCTTGGTTGCCGGCAGACTTTTGATAATGATGAGACCCACTTCCTGATGCATTTGATAACAGTTCGCCGGTAGTTCGCCGGTAGTTCGCCGGTGGATATCTTCCTCCACATCAAAATGGCCCTGTTCGACGCCAAAAGACCCACGACCCGGATTGGATTGTTCGCTGTATTCCATGGTTTCGGCTTGCCGATGTGGACGCTATGCTCCGAGAGTCACTCGGATCTTACCGATGCAGTAATCCTTGTACTCCTCCACAAAGCCTTTGTTGTTGACCTCCAAGCTCCCGTCTAGCGAGGAGATCAAGTCATGGTTTCCGGCCACCAAAACCATCCCCTTGGGCATCTGCGAGAGATCAGGCATCTGCTCCACCAACTCGTCGTCGAAAATCATCGATACAATGTTGCGGGCGCACTGCCGCCCCATGTAGAGCGCCCATCCTGCAGACTTGATGATGGGCAGGTCTACAAGATCGCCAATGGCGAACATGTGCCTGAGGGTCTTGTGTTCGTCGCTGAGCTGGAGATACTTGTTGACCTTGATGTTAAGGTGTTCATCCACAAACAGCACCAAGTCCTTGGCCAAGATGTCCACGTTGTTTTTGAATGTGTTGCACCAGTAATTGTAGTCCGTGCGCAATGTCTGGCCATTGTGGAACTCCAACACATTGTCTTCCAGCTCGCTCTTGACGCGATACCCCGTCATGACTTTCACTCCGCTATCCTCCAAGGACTTGCGCACTGCGGCTTTGAAATCTTCGGGGAGCGGCTCGGGCGGAAATGTTTCGTGCGGATGGATCAAGTACACTTGGAGGTCTTGATACTTGTTCTTGATGTCGCCGGCAATTTCGATGCCCACGGCGCCCGCACCAATGACCCCAATCAGCTTGCACTGGCGGATGTTGGCGTTGAACTCCAGCATCTCTTGCATGTAGCTGTCGAAGTTGTGGGCCAATGGCGACGTGGGCCATTGCCTATTTCGGCCCATGGCGAGTACCACATAGTTGAACTCGATTTTGCCGCTTTTCTTGCCATTGTTATTGAGCACATAGTCGGCGCTTTTGCTCTTCAAGTCCGTCACCCGCCCCTGCACATAGGTGATTTCGATGTAGTCATTGTTGTGTGGTTTGATCTCCGGGCCCAAGGTTTCGACCACCGTCGCATCGTCTGACACCAAGTGGTCAAAGGGAAGATCCTCGAGACTCTGGAGGGGAATAAACTGAGTCTTCGCAAACTCTTCACTGACAATGGCCCGCGGAATCCCCAACACGTTCAAAAGGCCTGCTTTGGGCTCTATTAGTGTGACGGATATCTTTTGCATCATGCCTCGATGTCTTAGATGGTTTTTCAACGCCACTAGCGCAGATAGTCCTGCGTAGGCACCACCAACTATTAACACATTTGAATGGAATGACACGGGGTTCCTCAGAAGCGGTCCCTCGGACTTTCGGTATATGGTCATGAGATGCGGGGCTTTTCTTGGGGAGGATCAGAAGGAGGGGTTATATGCTGCCAGTCGGTATTTCCTGTAAAGCAGTCCAGATGCCGCGAACTCTCGATCCTTTTATAGCTTGTCTTTCGCTGGCCACTTGCTTTTCTCGTGGGGATATTATCTATTTCATCACCTCCGATCGGCATCGTTGGCTATGTGCAGTGCGTGCGAAGAAAAGTCTTGGCACCAAGACTCGAGGCTCGGTCCGAACCGGAATCTAAAAATACTGCGCCCAGCTTCCCCGAACCTCAGGGCCGCTCGAGAAAGGGAGAGCTTCCGGAGTCGTAATGGTCGGTTGGAGGAGTGGCCACGCGCTCCGCTGCTGTGCCCTGAATGGTTTCCGTCACGAACCCATCGTAATTGGTCGGCTCCTCGTGTGTCTTGGTGGATTCATCGTCCAGCTGAAAGTTTTGAGCGGCGTCATTGAACATTCCGAGAACTTCATTCGTGGTGAGGCGCGAGAATAATGTCATGGTTGGTGATTTGGCTGGCTGCGTGGCACTCCCGTCTCTCAACGGAATTGTAAAGGTGTGAGTTTGTTCCGACTCTTGGCTGGGAGGTGCCTCGAAATTTTGCGATGAGGTATAGCCGATAATTTGTCTTGGTGGTCTGTTGTTGCTGGCGGTCAATTGGGTCTTTGGCTTTTCAGTGCGCTGACTCTGGGCCTTTTCGTCTTCGAGAAGAGGTTTTCCAGTCGTTCGCCTCTGCTCCAGTGTTTCTCCCTCACACGGTAGGCTTTTCTGCTCCAGTACTTCCTCCCCACGCGACAGGCTCCTCTGCACCTGCCTTGATAGCAGCCCGAGGAGCTCTGCCAAGCAAACTTCTTCATCCAGCGTATAAAGTAAGTTTAGGTTCACCGCTAGCCTCTCCGGGGCCTTTCCTGGGTTTCGAATCATGGTGTAGTACTGTCCATTTTCCTGCGCCAACTCAAACCCGTTCCCAGGGTTTCCTGAATCCACCGCTCCTGGTGTATCTCGAAAAACCAGAAACTTTGCTGCAACTTTCTCCTGCGCCAGATTCTGCTTCAAAACTTCGCCATTCCATGGCTTGGCGGCGATTTTGTTCTCCTTAGCTGCCCCAAGAGACTCTAGAACCGCATTATCGTCGCTCTTGAATACCTCTTCTTTGATTGATACCGGGCTCTGGTCTCCGTATACCACCACTCGCTTCTTTAGACTGCGGTCAAGTCGATTGGTCGCCCCAAAAGCCTCAGAGCTAATCTCGGACGCATCCCTGTCGGTAGGTCGCTTGCCCAAGATCTGTCGGAGCCCCGAGCCGTGCGGAGCCTTTAGATTTTCACCCAGTTGCGCCGGCTGTGCTTCCATCCGCTTAGAGAATGCCGCAAGGGACCTCTTGAGCCGTGCAAGAGGCCGGGCGTTTCGGCTCAATCCCACCTCGTACACGTCCCTGGCATCGCTGAACGAGCGACGCACCTCTAGAAATCGGGCGAATTCCTCATAGTAAAGTGCAAGTTCACACCCGATCCGCTTTTTGGCCAAATACACGAAGACATCCCGCGGCGAGTCCGAGTATGCTGCATATTCAAGCCACACTTTGAGGTACCTGGGATCATTTTTGTAGTGGTCTGCGTCCCGGAAAAAGGAGGTGCACCGCTCCAAAACAGTCAAGAGGCCGCTTTCGGCGTTGGCGCCTTGGGGGTAGTGATTGTGAATCCACTCTATGTAGTTCACGTATTCCTGAAGAGGATCGTCTAGTTCGTCCAGGAGGAGTTTGGCCTCGAGAAGGTCTCTTTGGGCGGCTAGAGACGTGCGGCTGCGGGCTTCTCCGAGTGCTTTGCCGAGGCTGCTGGCGGACCGCCCGACGGGAAGCGGCGCTATGTTTTCCTTGTGCTGCTGTAACACGTTGGCGTCCATGGCGTACTGTTGTGCCCCAATAGCGTGTATGGTGTTGTGGTGGAGCACGATTTGATACGCGCTGCATCTTACACTGAGGGCCACCAAAAAGAATTCAAAAAAATGATCACGCCCAGGTTCGAACTGGGGACCTTCTGCGTGTGAAGCAGATGTCGTAACCAACTAGACCACGCGACCATTTCTTGGCTGGAAATTTAGGCAGATAGCTAGATTAATACAAACTTCAAGGTATCACTTTTGAGAGGTATTGATTGACTTATATATATTGCCAGGACTTAGGAAAAGACGGGAAGTGACTGATCCTATTATGGGAATTAAGGACCGAGAACAGGGGTGTGCAAAATAGTTTAAACCAGAGCAAAACCTTACAATTGAAGAATAAGAACACCGCAACCTAACTAACATGACTTAAAAATTCCCACAGAAACCGCAAAATTCAGTCGGGGTAGCGCTCTACCTATGTGTGCAGCATTTACCGGCCAAGTGTCATGAGAGGCGTATTCGCCAGAGACCCTGATAGTGGAGATACGTCTCGGCTCATCGCCTCCAGCCGAACCAAAATTTCGGACACATATACCGATAATGAGCGGCCTTGGCACTTGCGAATGACTTTTAATGGCTTGAACGGCTCTTTTCTTTTATTGTTTTGCTCTTGACTGGCTCGGAAGTATGCCGGTCTCGCATCAGTCCCGGTTAGCCCGGTTGGTCTGGTTAGTCCGGTCGGTCCGGTTGGTCCGGTTGACCCGGTTAATCCGGTTGGTGCGGTGATTCTCGGCTAGTCCCGGTTAGTCCCGGTTAGTCTCGGTTAGTCTCGGTTAGTCTCGGGGGTCGTCCACTGATTCTGTCATTCCGCTTGCATCATGATTCTTCAACGAACGCATCTTCTCTAAGCATCAGATTTTATCAAGGAGTCCAACAGAGGCTATCAAGTAACTAGGAATACACATGAAGAGAGTCTCCACGAAAAGAGCCCCAAAGAAGAGACAATCCACGTTAGATGCTGGAAAACGTGCGATCAGAAGCTCGTTACAGCTCATCACACTTGAAGTATGGCCTATAGGCCGAAGTTGCATATAATTGAAGGCATATTTCGCCCGTTCGGTCTAAAGGCAACTCAAAGCTCTCAAGGTCCAAACGAGGTCATAACCCTTGTGCCAGAAATGGGTGGAAAAAAATGATCACGCCCAGGTTCGAACTGGGGACCTTCTGCGTGTGAAGCAGATGTCGTAACCAACTAGACCACGCGACCGTTTCTTTACTTTTGTTAGAGTCCAGCAGATTGCAGGTTGGGATAACAGTTAAAGTTCCTTGATATCTCGTGTATATTCGAATACAGAAGTAT
>NKZP01001144.1:0-13912 GCA_002370765.1 Metschnikowia similis
AATTGCTCACTAACTAACCGACAGTCGCAGCTGGGGGGGATGTTAGGCTCCCCATGGGTAGTGTACTACCCATAGACACTCCATTAAAACTGCGATGCACGGCTAGACGTGGTATGACGTCAGACCTCGCCTCCATGCTCGGTCCAGACCCCTAGGGTTCCCTTCTCCCGAGATCTAGACTGATAAGCTCTTATCTCAGTAAGCCTTATCAGTCAGCCACTCGGCCCGACTCGCCCGATAAAGTCCTTATCTCCCGATAACGGCCCGAATACGTGGCGCAGTCGCTGCCGGCTTCTATATAACTCGGATGTGTCCCCTTTGTTTCACGGATCATCAACAATATACTTCCTTCTCTTAGTCTTACATCTATAGAACCTGACAATTATTAGATAACTTAATATAATTATGTAAATTTACTAGCATTAATTGCATTTTATTTCTCACCCTATAACTGTGGTCACATATGTATAAATAATTTTCAAGCATTGAATTATCATTTTAATATAATTGTGCAAATTTGTGTGCATTAATTGCATTTTATTTCTCACCCTATAACTGTGATCACATATGTATAAATAATTCAATACTTGGATGCATATAGGGGCACATCAGGCACAGGAATCAGGGCACCTCAGGGCCATCAGCGTTCTTCATCGAATACATGCATTTTCACCCGTTTTGTTCGAATGGTCTGTCCCTATGACTCCACCCATATGTTTTCTGACCCTCGCAAATGTCTCAGTAAGATGGTTGGTGCATTTGGATCATGAATTCTTTCCTGGACACTGCAAATTCGACAACCTCCCAAGCAAATACCTCAATCTTCATCAAGCCCACCGCAGAAGTCTGTGTTAAAGGAATTCAGTCTCGGATAGTTCCGGAGCACATACTGGGCTAACGTATTCTGATCCATGCAGTTTCAACATTTGTTATGATTTCTTGTCCTTTGCAGAGATAATTTATAGTTATAGCTTCGGCCAGCATGCCTTTTCCAGAATCCTATATTATTTACACCAGGACAAGTCATCATATCATTTTATTTGGATCTATACCTATGTTAGTCAAATCCTATTGGTGCCATGGACAAAAGCAAGGGGGTTTCCGAACTTGAAATGGATTCCGGACGCAGAAGCCATTTGCACCCAGTTTCATGAAGGCGGACACACAAACCATTTGCACCCAGTTTCACGAAGGCGGACACACAAACCATTTTCACCCAGTTTCACGAAGGCGGACGCACAAACCATTTGCACCCAGGTTCACGAAGGCGGACACACAAGCCATTTGCACCCAGTTTCATGAAGGCGGACACACAAACCCTTTGCACCCAGTTTCACGACGGCGGACACACAAACCATTTCCACTCAGTTTCACGAAGGCGGACGCACAAACCATTTGCACCCAGTTTCACGAAGGCGGACACACAAACCATTTTCACCCAGTTTCACGAAGGCGGACACACAAACCATTTGCACCCAGTTTCATGAAGGCGGTGATACTCGCAAGATCAGATCGTGGGCAAGTGTCAAGAAAGCCTTTTAGTGCACCCTGAAAACTATCATCTTGAAAAGCACATGCACCCGTTGATGGGCCACGTCAAGGTTCCATTGGTGGACTCTAAATTCTCCTGAAAAATCATATCTTCCTGTGCAGCCATCCAGATGATGCCAGTCTGACGACGCTTTTTTGACTCTCATTTCACGTGCCTCGGAGTCGACTGCTTGTTCACATAAAAAATACCAAGTGCTTCGTGAGAGCTTCCATCCCAGAATCATTCATCATATGGTCTTGAGCGTAAAGCGCTTAAATCCCAAACCCTGTATGGTTACTTCTAGCATGGATTCTGACTCTGCGGCGTTCAGCCATAATCCAGCAGATGGGAGCTTCGGCTCAATGCTTTCTCAAACAAAGCCATATCCCCACCAAGGGCTTCTCCGCAAAGGACCTAACAATATGCTTTCCTTCAAAAAACCGCGTACCTTGCATTCCGTGTTTGAGACGCATCAAGGACAGGCGGAGGACGAGAGGCCCTATCGAACCTGCTTTTGTTGAAAAAGAAAACCGGCAAGAGCGAGGATCTCAAGTTGGTCCCCGGTGGATCAAACACAATAAGACGATCTTTATTCCTGCCTAAGGGCTATAGGGCGATAACCAGTTTGCATGCCAGCTAGAATAGAAATGCCAGCTAGAATAGAAATGCCAGCTTGAATAGAAATGCCAGCTAGAATAGAAATGCCAGCTTGAATAGAAATGCCAGCCAGAACAGAAATATGAAAGCATCCCCTAAAATGAACTGTTGCGTGTTCAATGTTTTCACTTGTCCACATCGACAACTTAGAATATATTTTGCCCTTTCTGTTGAGTGGTTGGTAGAAGAGTAGCAGAGCTAGTAGTAGCAGTAACTCTCCCCGGCTGTGAATAGGGTGTTGTTGAAGAGAGAGCTCATCCTTCTTCTGGATTATATTTTGCTTGACGTGGCCGCCGTCATGGCCGAACACCTTATGGTGCAGAATCCAGAATTGGCTGGCACGTTCTTCATGGGTCAGCGCCACTTGCCAGGTGCTTCAGTTCGCCGCACTCATGGCGGCACTTATTGGCGTCTATTGCTTTGCGGGAGATGTTTGATTTTGTTGCAAGGATTCATTCAGGAGAGATTTGATTCTACATCTTTGTGGGTATTGTACTGGTCTTGGAAGGTCTTTGTAGGTCTTTGAAGGTCTTGGAAGGTCTTTGTAGGTCTTTGAAGGTCTTTGAAGGTCTTTGAAGGTCTTTGAAGGTCTTTGAAGGTCTTTGTAGGCCTTTGAAGGTCTTTGAAGGTCTTTGAAGGTCTTTGTAGGTCTTTGAAGGTCTTTGTGGGCCTTTGTAGGCCTTTGTTTGCCTTTGTTTGCCTTTGTAGGCCTTTGTAGGTCTTGTACTGCTGGTCTGTGCTTAGGTGGCACCACTCCCGATCCATGTCCGCCAAACTACATTCTTGACAGTCACAAGGTCCCATGCAAACACCTCCTCACTGGGCGCAACAGCCATCTCTCATGTCTGATACTTTTGAATCGAGCTTGGGGACTATTTTCGGGGGACATAAAGACGGCCAATGTCAGTGGTGCCAGTGCGCAAGGAATCTCCCGATGCTTGTGGTTTACCCTTGTCGATACTGCACACCGCCCACAATTTATGGTTAGGTCAAGGGTGCTGTGGTTTCCATACCCGAGTGATCCATGTGGCCAGTTCAAGCCATATCCGAGATCACCGGTATAGTGGCCCACGATGGTTTCAGGGTCCAAGAATCTTCGGCCCAATGCTTCAGGAATCTCTTTCAACAGTGGTCCAATAGCATTTTCAGCGATTGCCATGGGCTGAAGAGCAATCGCTACCAAGGACGATACCCTGACTAGTCTTGAGAGTTTGAGTGATTTTGACGATGCCCGACAAGATGTTCTCACAAAGTTCCCACTCGAAGTGGCCAATCTTTCGGATGTTTCAGTGATTGGCGTCATATTTCGATGTCCATGTTCCTCAACTCCAACATCCACCTCTTCTGTTCCAATGTTCCTCATCTCCAATGTTCCTGTTAACCGCCTTCCCCTTCCCTCTCACATCTCCGCAGCAACCGCCACAATGCTCTCCACCAAATCATCCACCACGGTGTCGGTCAAAATGGGCGAGTTGAACACCACGCGAAAAAACTCTCCGTGTGTATCGTCGTCCGGATTGGGCGAGAAGTCCACCAAGTACCGCCCCCGGCTATGCAACTCGCGGGACACGTAGCGGGTCACGGCGGTGTAGTCGGAGCCCAGGAATGTTTCCGGCACGTAGTAGAAGCACACCTGCAAGCATTGCGGGTCGGTGGTCACGAGCTTGAAGCCACGAATTGCCGTGATCTTTTGCACAAAGTACTGCACAATGGCGTAGGCGTGGTCCACTCTCTCTGTCAAGCCCTGGAGCCCGTAGTAGAGCCACGCCAAGTAAAACTTGAAGGAGTCGGCCCTGCGGCCACACCCCAAGGTTCCGTCGGCCAAGTCGTAGTTTTCGTCATCAGACTCACGACCGTGGAAGAGGTACGGGGCTTTGAGCGAGTTGGCGGTTTGGAACACCGCCACATCGGGCACCAAGAGAAACGAGCAGGTGGTGGGCACCCCCAACATTTTGTGGGGATTAGTGGTGATGGAGTCCACGTGCTCGCACCCGGCCATCCGGCCTGCATGCTTGGCGGAGAATATCACATTCCCTCCCCACGATCCGTCCACGTGCAACCACACTCCATGTTTCTTGGCAATGGTGCCGAGCGCCTGGAGGTCGTCGTACAGCCCGAAAACGGTTGTTCCGGCCGTGGCATTGATGAAGAGCGGCGTGAACCCGTCTTTCTGCGACTGCACAATGGTGTCGTCGAGCGCCTGCGCATTGACGCTGCCGTCCCCGTTGACCCGCACTTTGAACACGTTGTCGCTGCCCAACCCCAATAAAATGGCCGCCTTTTCCACAGAGTAGTGGCTGTGCTTGGACGTGTATATGGCAAAGCGCCGCCCGTGGTTGCCCTTGGTCTTGGTGTCGGGGAACTTGATGGCACGTGCCATGTGCATGGCGGTGATGTTGGACCACGACCCGCCTGAAAACGTCAAGCCGCCACAGCTCTTGGCTTCCGCCCCATAAAACATGCTGGCATACTTGTGCCCAATCTGGTTCTCCACCACCGAAAGAACTGGCGATACCGTGTACACATGGGAGTTTGTGTTGAGCACAGATAGGACAATGTCGCTAATCACACCAATGGGATTATTGGACGCATAGAGCTTGTCCAAGAACCCGGGGTTCCACGTGTTGACAGAGTAGTGGAGCACGTTGTCGATGTACTTGAAAAGGGCCGCCTGGTCGTGTTTCAATCCCGTCTCGAAAAGGGGGTCCTGGGCCGAGAACACCTGTTTCAATTTGCGTGGCTCATGGTACGTGCCCAAGGAGGTGGCCACATAGCGTGAGGAGGTTGGGTCTGCAGACGCCACGTACTCCACGATGCGCGGGTGGATGAGCTTGATCAACTCATCGAGTTCATTGACGCGGTTGGACTCCAAGGCGGATGTAATGGGCATGTTGAGGTGGTATGTATGGGTGGCACGGGTAGGCCACCAGCAAATGCAGGGAGGGCAGCGCCGGCACGTGACCGCGCGGGTGCGGCCGCGCCCCACGCGGGGTTTGCGGTCGCCATCTTGGCCGCACGGACAAGCTTTTCCGGGACAAAGCCCCGTCTTTAGCTGCAAACGCATGCGAGATCGCGCAGCCCTCCTCGAGCAATGGCGAAGCGAGCAATGGTGGAGGTCACGCCCTGGCTTACATCATCACTTGGAGCGTTTCTTAACGCGAGAAATCTCATTGGGGAAACCCGCTTGTAGCTTAGTATATACATGAACTCTGCTTCGTTATCTTCATGGGGAAAGCGAGCGTGGACGGCCTCCCAAGCGACAGGAGGAAGCATAGAGGCCCAGAGTTTCGGTAGCTCCATCTCCCAGCCAAACACTATGGAGACGGGTTCAACACGGCGTGGCACTGTTCAACAAGTGACACTGTTCAATACGGCTTGACATGCTCTATTGGGTGGTATCGGCCTCCTCCCTCTGGCGGGCCAAATTCTTGTTCAACAAGTCCAACTTCCTCATCTCCTCCCTGGGGTCGAAATCGCCACTCGACAACTTCTCATAGGTGTCATCATACTTTCCCGTGGACAACGGAGCGTTTCCTCTCATGCGCTTTCTCATGTCGAAGAAGCCGTCTTTGCACTTGGTGAAGGCAAGAAAATTGGCGACGCACAAGTCGGGGAGTGTCTTTCGAAGTTCCGGATCCTCCAAGCATTTTTTAGGGGTGTTGCGTTCAAGAAGGACGCAGGGGGATCTTTGGAGGCAGATGGCCAACGCTTTTTTCTGATCTTTGCAGCTGTTGTTAGTAGTAGTTCGAAAGGACGGGTCGAGAGACGGAAGAATGTTGTCGAAGTTGAGATGAACCGAGACTAGATTGGTCTCTAGTTTCTGCCTGCGATGGGCCAGATTCAAACAGTGGGCCTGTCCATTCACCTGATAGATGCACCAGCAAGCCAGCATGACAGGCCAAAGACTGGAGCTGTAAAAACAAATCCTTAATATACCGCCTCAAGATTCAGACTCAGAAGTCAAGTATTTGCGCAAGTGCAGGTCCCCAAGTCGGACATGCTTCTGTGACGTCTCTTAGCAGCACGGGCTATGACTAGGGAATGTGTGGCTTGGCTTCTGAAGGAACCCTTTGAGTTATTTATGTTCCAGCCTTTCCTTGCCACCGAATCAGTATACATACCTGGCACCCATAATGAACAGGGATGAGCGGCTAAATGGGAGCTGTCTGGACAGGACGAACTGAGTGCAGTGGTGACAGCCGAACTGAGGATGGGGGGAGTTGGGTCTAAACTGGGGCTATAGAGACTGGACCGGGATCACAAGGTTCTATATAAGGAAGGATCGCCTCAGTTAGTAATGGATAGTGTAACGGCTCTTATAGCGGCTAAAGCAGTGCACAGGAGGAGGAAGGTTATCGAAGGTGGTGAGACTTGAAGGCGCGCCATGGGCCGCTACACCCGTGCACCCGAGCCACTGCTTCCGTGGGAATCTTCTCCCCTTTGGGGCCTTGGCAGTCTGGGACGCCCATGAGGGGGGGCTTCACGGTGCTAGCTCAGCGACCTCAATTCGATTGACCTGTTTGGGCTGGGGCTTTTCTGTACAGAGTGGCTTTTCCTGCACGTAACGGGTGGCCCCATGGCCCGCCTGTATCCAGTCCGCATCGCGCTCTTCTCTACTACGCATGTTACCGCTCATCCAACTGGCCTCCTACTTCCACTTCTCCCACTTATCCCCATTGGCGCTACATAACACTTTACTGGGACCTCCCTATTAGCGTGCTCCGTTTTCCTGCATCTGCTCCTTTCCTTCCCGCCTTCCTTCCTTCGCTGCTTCCTTCCTTCGCTGCTTCCTTCCTTCGCTGCTTCCTTCCTTCCTTCGCTGCTTCCTTCCTTCCTTCCTTCGCTGCCCCCTTCCTTCCCTCCATACCCATGCTACCGTTTCTTTACCACCTCACACTCAAAAACCCAAGCCTCCTGCTCCATACAGTCGTGGGACAATTCTCCAACACAAACAAGCTCTTGCATCTTGTGGTATCCACCAGCACGGGGCTCGAAATCTTTCAGCCAGACGCCGAGCTGGGTAAGCTCCAGCTTGTGGCCAAGCAATACGCCTTTGCCCATGTGACTAGCCTCGCCAAGGTCCGGTGCCCGGGTGACAGTAAGGACTCGTTGGTGGTTGTTTCCGACTCGGGCAACCTCTCGGTGTGTGAAATGGATGCTGCCACCAGCACGTTTGTGGCGCGAGACAACGTGGCCATGGGCAAATCGGGCATGACGCGCTTCTCGCCCTGCTCCTACGTGGCAGTCAATGAGAGATCCCACTTTGTGATGGTGGCGGCGCTCGAGCGCACCAAGTTGGTCTACAATATGGGCATGATGCGCCAATCTCCGGTGGAACACGCGGCTAAGAATACATGGACCTTGAACTTGGTGGCCTTGAATACAGACCACGACAAGTCCGTATGGGCAGCTCTAGAGGTGACGGCGGACCGCCCAAACGACCCATGTCTCAACTACTATATACTAGACCACGGGTTGAACCATCTATTCATGCGTCCATCTCCGTTGTGCTTCCTGAGGGCTTCTCTGCTGCTAGACTCCTCGCTGCTAGACTCGCCGCTGCTAGACTCCCCGCTGCTAGACTCTCCGCTGCTAGATTCACTGCCACAAACGTCTCGGCCACTGCTGGCGTCTTTGTTGGTGGCTATGCCGGGCCACTTTGGCGGGGTGGTGGTTTGCTGCGAGTCATTTCTCGTATATGACCCGACACACTCGTCCGCATCCCCGGGCACCGATCCCGTGTACGTGGCTTTGCCCGTTCGCCGCCACTCGCCGGCCACCATCATCACTGCTGCCCACGTGCACATGCTCAAGAAAGACGACTTTTTTGTGCTCCTCCAGAGCTCCATCGGTGACCTTTTCAAACTCACCGCCTCTCGAGGCCCGGAGGGTCCGGTGCTCCACGTCAGCTACTTCGACTCCTTGCCCGCGTGCTCCAGCTTCAACATCCTAAAGTCCGGCTTCTTGTATGCCAACACGCTCCAAAATGACAAGCTCTTCTACCAGTTCGAGTCCTTGGGTGAAAACAACGATACCACCTGCGTATCTGAGGACCACGTGCCGCAACATTTCGAGAGCTTCGATCCCATTGGCCTCCAGAACCTCGCGCTCGTGGATATCTTGCCCTCCTTGGGGCCCCTCTATGATGCGCAGCTCTTAACCGACGAGTCCTCCAACTCGCCCTCGTCTTTGCTCACGCTATCCTCGCATTCTTACCTCAAAACGCTTACCCACGGTTATCCAGTCACTCTGCTTGTTTCCTCGCCGCTTCCACTGACGCCCAGCACCATATACACGACCAAGCTCTACCGTGAGTCCGTGACGGACCAGTACTTAGTTTTGTCGTCGGAACGTGACGAGACAACGCTGGTCCTCTCAGTGGGCGAAGTGGTGGAGGAGGCTGAAACAGAGCTCGTGAAGAACCAGTACACCCTCGGGGTCCAGCAGACGGGCCAGTCGTCGCTAGTGCAGATCCACCGCAACGGAATCCGCAGCATCCGGCATGTGGTTGAAGATGGCGCCGCTAAACTAGCCTCCTATACTGACTGGTTTCCGCCGGCGGGAATCACCATTCTTCACTGCAGCAGCAACAACGAGCAGGTGATCATTGCACTCTCCAACCGTGAAGTGTGCTACTTTGAGATTGACCCGGAAGACGATCAGTTGATCGAATACCAGGAACGCATGCATGTGGTGGAGGGCTCCGTCACCGCCATTGCGTTGGATGTCGGGGCCGAAAAGAAGAGCCGCTTTGCTGCGGTGGCGTCGTCGGACCAGACGGTGCAGGTGGTGTCTCTTGCCCCTCACAACTGCTTTGCGGTGTTGACACTCCAGGCCTTGTCGTTTGGGTGCAGGTCGCTTCTCTTGTGCTCTCTGTTCCTTCACATGGGCATGGATAACGGCGTGTACGTGCGGGTGACTTTGGATAGCATATCTGGCAAGCTCTCGGATACACGGCTGAAGTACTTGGGAGCCAAGCCTGTGCACCTCCGTGCATTCAAGTTGCCCAACATGCCGAGAGCCGGTCTTTTGGCCATTTCCACCAAGCCGTGGGTGGGCTATTTTGACCAAAGCGGCAACTTGCGCCTATCCCCATTGATTGACTGCAACATATCGTGCGGGTCGTCGTTCTTCTCCGAGGACATCGGCATGCAAAGTATGGTGGGCATAGAGGGCAACAACCTCACGATCTTCACGGTGGGCGGAGAGAGCGGGTTTGATGCCAGCGCCGAGTTCCAGATCTCCCAGGTGAAGTTACGGTATCAGCCAAAAAAAATGGTCCGGGTTAAGAAGTTGGTGCTCGTCATCGAATCCGAGCCAGGCACGGTGCTGCCGTACGCAGGCCTCGATGACGCGGCATGCGACGCCGTGGACGAGGAGTACTTTGATGCGTTTGGCTACCGGAGAGAAGAGGGACGCTGGGCCTCGTGCATTCAGGTGGTGGACCAGGCCAGGCACGAGGTTGTGCAGAGCATTGAGCTCGAAAACAACGAGTGTGCAGTGGCCCTCAGCGGCGACGGGCGGGGGCACGTGATGGTGGCCGCCAGCAAGGACTTGCGGGGCCATCCGCCAACCGCGTCGGCAAACTACATCTACACATTCGATTTGGTAGATGGCCGGTTGCAGCTTCTTCACAAGACCAAGGTGGAGGCGATGGTCACGGCCATGAGTGAGTTCTCATGCGGACGCATCGTCGTGGCGCTGCACAAGCGGCTTCGGATGTATGAGATGGGCCGCAAGCAGCTTCTCCAGAAAAGCGTCAGCAAAATCGCCTATCTTCAGCGGACCAACCACATCCTATACTTGGGTGGAGACACATTGGTTGTGGGAGATGGACAGGCGTCGGTCAGCTACGTGCGGTTCGATGGCGGAACGCAGCAATTCGTGCCTCTCATCAACGACATAGTGCCCCGGCAAATCACAGCGCTTGCAAGTTTGGACAGCCGGACGGTTATTGCGGGCGACAAGTTTGGCAATGTGAGCGTGAGCCGGATTCCGGAGGCGTGCGCACGGGACTTCAATGAGAACGTGCTCTCGCAGTTCCAAGACGAGTTCTTGGGCGGCGCAGGCGCCCGGCTCACCAAGGCGTGTGAGTTCCACATCCAGGACGTGCCCACCTCTTTCAGCAAGGGCTCTTTTGTGCAGGGCGGCGTGGAAAGCGTGGTGTACACCGGGCTCCAGGGCTCGGTGGGTGTGTTGGTGCCCATGGCCACGGTGCAGGAGGCCAAGATGATGGTGAGGCTCGAGACGCTCATGAGAGAGGCTTTGGACCCCGACAGCGAGCTGGACGTGCTGCACAGGCTCAACTTGGTGGGGCGCCACCAGCTCAAGTTCCGCGGCTACTACAACCCGGCGCAGAATGTCGTTGATGGCGATTTCGTGGAACTTTTCTACCGCTTGGACCAGGCAACCAAGGTGAAGGTGGCGGGCAGTTTGGACCGGACTCCGCGGGAGATTGAAAGGAAGATCTACGACTTGCGGAACAGGGGTGCATTTTGACCTGGCGACCTGGTTCTTGGTGTGACCTGGCTCTTGGTGTGACCTGGCTCTTGGTGTGACCCTTTTCTGACACTTGTCTCCATGTGGTGCGCCCAGGCTCCGAAGATCGGAGTGGGGCCCCTGAAATCTCTAAGCACGAGATTGCCGTCCCGAGGCTTTCGTTTCTTGAAGAATACTGTGGTTCCAAATCCTGGCCGCTTCAAGTTCCAGCGGACTGTTCAAGCGCCACGAGGTCAAAAGAAGCAAGGACGATTCATTCGGTTCCAATCAAAGTTTATTCCAGCATGACAAAGATGGGGCAGTTCAAGGTGCACATGGACCCGAGGCAAAGACCACGTTAAGGATGTCAAGAGAGTGATATTGCGGTCTCCAGAAACCATTCATCAAGGCTCGGCTAAGTCAAGGAATGCATTCCGATAAGCAGGGCGTGCCAATGAAATACGAGCATAACAAGGGCAGCCATTGGACGAGAGATGGGTAATGGTTTGCCAGGAGGTCCTCCATTCATGCCCCTGGCTAGCAAGCATCGCCCGGGTATTGCGTTTGAGTGAGCCGAGACCAAGCAAGCGACTGAGACCGACCATGCAGCTGAAGATGTTAGTTGAGAGTCCAACTGGTTCGTGGGCATTGGCAGGACCCGATGGATGGTAAATCCAGTGCTGAGGTCAAAGTTCAAAGCTTGGTCACATGGAGCACGTTCCACGCAGAATGCATGGCAGAGTGGTGTTGCCCATCAAAGGAGCAGCACAGGCAAAATCAAGCATAGACGTCCGGGGCAGAATGAAGGAAGAGCTGAGCCTGGGGCCATGCGAACGGATGATGCATAAGTGGCGTCCATTCCACGGGCACTCCCAATCGAACCCACAGACCCCCCATCGAACCCACAGACCCCCCATCGAACCCACAGACCCCCCCATCGAACCCACAGCAGCAATCACCAAGCTCAGGTGTGCGGGGCAAGCGAGTGGAGAGCTTGGCATGCACGAGTCCAGGCACTTGTGGCCAACCTTTATAATGGGTGATTTTGTCATCAACGAATGCATCCCCCTTAGTCTTGGCTTCCATCTTCCATAGCATTGGCTTACCTAAGAATCAAACAACCCTCTATCGACGTATATAGACTATGGCCTTTCCTCAAATTTAAAGCAGCCTCTAGTTCGTAGACGACATCATTATAAACCTGATATACTTTCATTGCACTACAACATTATAGATATGGAAGAGTGACTTGCAGCACAAAGACCCAAGAACTAGGTTATGGTTCCCTTTATACCCATCGGAGTGAACAGATGTAGTATAGGAGAGAAAGGATCTAGATGTAGTAAGAGACAAAAGATCTAGATGTAGTAAGAGACAAAAGATCTAGATGTAGTAAGAGACAAAAGATCTAGATGTAGTAAGAGACAAAAGATCTAGAGATGGAAGGTGGTTAACAGGTCAAGTGCTCAGAGGTGGGGGACTTTGACTAGCGGATGTTGTGGTGATTATAGTTGGTGAGCTATGTGACCACAGTTGATCAGTTGATTATTCTGGTGACGTACTGGATTTCCTGAAGAAGTAAGTACATTATTGTCTGTTGATTTATTGGTGACAACTGGGTATACCACAAGTTGCAATACGTGATTTGAATGCCAATACAAGCCATGAAAAAGCCCTATTGGCTAGAACCTGCATACGAATGGTAGAATCTGCATCCATTAATGGTAGAACCTGCATACGAATGGTAGAATCTGCATCCATGAATGGTAGAACCTGCATCCATGAATGGAAGGGCTTGTACGATACTTTTATAGATGAATGTATACTGTGTTGGACATGGGTAGTGTGCTCCGCATAGGTACTCTAACGGACGGCTAGACGTGGAGCGACGCGGGACCGGGCCTCGATGCAGGTCCGAACCGGCGTGTTTCTCCTCGGGGTCTAGATCAAGCCCTATCTCGAAAAGGCTTGGCCGCACCACTCGGCACGACCAGCCCGAGAATGCGTTTTTGCCGGTAACGGACGGTGGCGCAGTGGTGATGTATAGCTCGGATGCATGCCCTTGTTACAGATAATCAAGACGCATTCCCTTGTTACAGATGATCAATACGCATCATTCTAGTCCTGACGCCTAAGAACTTGGAATAGCGTTGTATTTGTTGAGAGTTATGATGTACTCTCCCATAATCTGGTACGGTTGTCAAGTTGTCTGCCAATAACTTCTTCAATTGGGGAACTTCTGTACTCATTTCTTATATCGTATATTGTCAATAGTACTAGGATCTGCTTGCTTGTCTGATGCCTCTTTTGTTGTTGATCCCTCAAACTGACGCGGGAATCACTTACTTCCAGTTCCGGGCTTCTCGTATCCGCCAACGGAACTTCTGAAACACTGCTTGCATGCTAGACGTACTGCTAGTCATCAAGCATGCATACGCCAGATCCGATCGTGTTTCACATCTGCAGCCAAAGTATACTACTTTGGCCTGCGTCTGTTTCAGCTGCATCATGGACCTCGAAATGTGGTAGCTCTGCGCTCTATCTGGTATCTTTCGCGCAGTGCTGTATATACCCTGTACAGGGGTCGCGCGCACTTGCAGGCGCACACATGTCGTATTTCAACACTCTTTCCATGGATACACTAGTGAGCAGGGCCGCCGCAGATGCCTTTTCCGGCTAAGGCTGGCTGTAAGGTACGTAAAGGGCGCCAGTGTGTTGCGCCACGCCCCTGATCTGAGAGCAGAGCCCATTGGCTCGTCTATAGAAGAGTCACATCGTTGACTAGTGCAAAGGATAGAGGTTCTTGGGGTACTGCAGGTAGTACCAGCCTGGGTGGTACCATTACGGAGAGTGGCTTACAACTTCACTTGATCAAAACTTCAAACGGCAAATGGTTCCGGTAGCCGGGCGTAGAGAGTTTTACATGATTACATTACCAGCTTTCTGCTGTACTATGGGATGTCAAACGGATGGAGCAAAACAGTACCAGCTGACTTAAAAGGGTTTGACAAGATCTCAACCGAAGAAGACGAAGAGTCATTCGATTCATCAGAGTTTAGATCAATCATTGGCAAACTCCAATATGCTGCAAATACTGTTCGTTTTGACATAAGCTATGTGGTACTGAAACTTGCCAGACATCAAACTGACCCCAAAGCGAGGGTCGTTGCCAATTTGTTTGCCATTGTTTTTATTCTTGCCGGAGCCCCTCTTGCCATTGGTGTTCGTCGTACGGAACGTACCGTT
>NKZP01001149.1:0-51060 GCA_002370765.1 Metschnikowia similis
ATTATGTGAGCTGATATTATATTATCAGAACCAAGATAGGCTTGAATGCTAGTTTTTATATAAGGAATAAGTTGAATTACTAAAATCTAAGATGTTTTGGGATATATCCATCCATATCTTGATACTCACAATTACAGGATATTATTAACTCTACTTCGGTGAATATTTACGATAGTAGTGACTCAATTAATAAAGTTAATACATTACTTAACATATTAAGGACATACATCAAAAGGATATCCTTATATAAAATATTATTTTTCACANGCATCAAAAGAATATATAAAATATTATTTTTCACAAATAAAATACTATGGGGAAAATATATATACCCGCCCAAATATAAAAAAAGATAAGCTTATCTTTTTTTTATGGGCGGGTAACGTTTTGTGTGCTACCGGTGAATCTTCTTAATTTTAAGGAGATGGCAGAGGCTTCGTAGTAATTAATGAATTTAACAGTTCATTGTTAATGACCACGTGACTGTTGCCAGGCCACGTGACTGTTGCCAGGCCACGTGACTGTTGCCAGGCCACGTGACTGTTGCCAAGATTCAGGGATCCATCCAGTTAGTGCTTAGCAGGGTGATTTCATGGGCCATGGCAAGGCCGCAAGCGCCTTTACTGCATACAGAGGCGGTGAACCGCATGGAATTAAGATTCGCCAGTTATCTAAGTGCCTCAACCAAGAATCAACCGCAAACGGCATGGAGGTCTTGTACCATGGCCATCGAGCACCGGGCTTGATTTTGCACCAATGTTCACGACACTTATCGGGCAGGCCGCATGAACAGGCACATAAACAGGCACATAAACAGGCACATGAAACAGGCACAAGAAAGGCCAATCAACCCGATTCGTCATGAGGCCAAGGCGTCCGCAACACGCAAGTTGGGCACTCGAAACCCCCGGTCCTCATCGTTGACTTGCTGACGAACGAACGTTGTAGGTCGCCACAGGTCATGGCGAACGGCTCGCGGTTTGGACACGACCGGTCTTGGTCATCTTTTAAGGAGGAGCCCGGGAGTTGCATTTTTTGATCCAAGATGGTCATTCAACCCGCCCTTCGGTGGGCGGTATATAATCAAGATGTCATTTGCCCGGTTATTAATCAGATGGAGAGGGTTCGGAAGTACAGACCTCGAACTGGACTGGACTCATCTCACCTCTCTTGTGCCTCCCCCACCACCTACGGTTACGGAATCAGCATCCAAATGCATTTTCTATTATCTCGACGGTCTATTGGTCTTTCCCGGTCATCCGGTCCGCTTCTCTCCGCTCTTTTGTTCCTCAGCTCCGCTCTTTGATCCTCAGCTCCGCTCTTTGATCCTCAGCTCCGCTCTTTGCGCTTCTGCTACGCTCCGCTCCGCCCGCCTACTCCTCGTGGCGGCGCGCTCGCGACAAACTGGACTTGGACCGCGACGTCGACATGGTCGAGGACCGCGGGAACGCGTGGCGCGTGGACGGCTCGATGTCCAACTCCGTGAGGCTCAGCTCGTCCGGGTCGGCCGCGGCGCGCGCCTTCAGCTTGAAGTCGAGGTCGCTGATGTTCTTGTTCACAAGGTACCGCAACGCGTTGTACCAGATGTTGTGGCGCTGG
This sequence comes from Metschnikowia similis, assembly GCA_002370765.1. Lineage (NCBI taxonomy): Eukaryota > Fungi > Ascomycota > Pichiomycetes > Serinales > Metschnikowiaceae > Metschnikowia > Metschnikowia similis. The sequence continues at coordinate 1,600 of NKZP01001149.1, forward strand.
CGCGTGGGGCACGTGATCTTGATGGACTTGGACCGGCTGTGCACCATGATGCTCTTGTGGTGGAGCCCCGTGGGCAACGGGTTGGGGTCGTCCACGCTCTCCACGCGCTCGATGGCCATGGCCTTGGTCTTGACCTCCGAGGGGTTGGTCAACACCGGGTTGGACGCGGACCAGTAGAGCGTCAACGAGTAAGGGTGCACCCAGAAGTACCGCTCGTGCCTGCTGGCGGAAATGGAGCTCAACGGCCCGAGCTTGCGGTAGTACTTGAAGAGGTACTCTCCAATCACCACCTGGGTGATGGCCTGGATCATGGACCGGTCCGTGAGCGAGATGTTGGTGGCGATCGAGAGCCCGGTGAGCGAGTCCATGCCCGCGCTGACGTCCGACCGCGCGCTGTGGTGCGACCGGTTGCCGGCCTCGCTGGCCTTGGGCCCGGCCTCGGGGCTGACCACCGCGTCGCCTTGCAAGCGCCTGGCGTTGGCGTTGGCGTTGGCGTTGACGTTGGCGTTGGCGTTGGCGTTGGCGGCCTTGAGCTTCTCGAGGTTCTCGCCTAGCGACGACGCGGGCGAGAAGTTGCACAACTCGCTGCTGGGCTCGCCCACCGGCGTGAACGGCGCCGCCGTGTCCTTGTGGTAACCACGCTTGAGCGCGTGCTCCTGGAACGTGCGGTCCGGCAACTTCTCCACGTTCAACGCCTCGAGCCCACTAAGCTTTTCGTAGTAGCTCAGCGGGATGAGCGTGACCTTGTCGGGCTCGGGCACCCGCACCTTGGTGGTGGGCACAAACGCCTTCTCGGGCACGCAGATGTACTTCAACTGCCGTGCGGCCGTGCTGAGCATGCCGGGGTCCTGGAGCGTGTCGCTGGCCTGCTTCATGGCGTGGTACTGCAGCGTTGTGGTGACCTTGAACCCGAGCTCTTGCGCCCGCGTGTAGAGCTCGTCCTCCGTGAGCACCTTGTCTGCGGAGTCCTTGAGCCGCTGGTACTCGGACTTTTCCAAGATGAACAAGTTGAAGTCTCTTACCCGCGACATGACTTCCTCTTTGCTTAATGGCTCTGTGCCTTGGCCGCTGCTGTGCTGCTCTGGGTTGGTGTGCTGATTTGGGTTGGTGTGCTGCTCTGGGTTGGCGTGCTGCTCTCGGTTGGCGTGCTGCTCTGGGTTGGCGTGCTGCTCTCGGTTGCTCTGCTGCTCGCTCTGCCTCTTCATGGCCTCGTACTGGCTCTTTTCCACCACCACCATGCCCAATCGACCAGATTGCTCCTGGAGGCTCTTGATGTTGAAGCTTTCGCCGGCATCTTCGAACGCGTCGTCCGTCTCCATGTCTTTGCTGCGACACCACTCCAACGCCTGGTCCAAGTTTGCAAACACTAACAAGCCTCGGTTCTTGGCCGCGGTCTCCAATTGCTCGTCCGTGCACTGCGAGAGGTTCAGGCTCATGAACTCATACTTGGACGTGTGGATCACCACATACCCTTGTTCTTGCAAGCACGCACGGATGCCCTCCAACTTCTCGTCCTGGAGGTCCAGCAAGTCGAACCGCCTGCTCAAGTCGTCGTACTCGGCCTGGCTTAAAACAACCACCCCAAGATCCTTGCTGAGGGTGTCCACGTCGGGCGCAAACAAGTAGCCCTTCTGGCGGGCCTTCTCGCCCAAATACTCCACCGACGGACGTTCCACTGTTTCGTGGAGCTGCGCAAGCTCCGATGCCGGTACAACGCTGGCCCCGGCCTTTGCTGCTCTCGCTTGCAACGGCTCGTCCGCCAAGGCCTTGAGCTTGGCGTAGTCCTCCTCGGCGCTGAGCACCATTCCGTTGCGCGCAGCATGTTCCGAAAGCTGCTCTATAGACGGCTTGTTTGCTTTCAAGAGCAAGCTGTCGAATTCTGCCTTGTTGACCGCCTTGAGCCCGGTGTTATGCATGTGATCGTCAAGCGTTTTGCTTGCGTGTTCTCGGAGCTGCCCGAGTTCGGCGTTGGGGACCACGCTGTACTGGTGTACGCGTGCCGCCTTGAAGATGCTTTCGAGTGAAGGGTCTTGCACTTGGCCCTGAAGAGCAGCAAACTCACTCAAGGGCACCAATACCAACCCCTGCTGTTTTGCTTTCTCTTGGGTGGTTTCGCTCATTTCCTGCAACTCCGCCCACGTCACGAGCTCCATGTCCGCTTCCTTGGCCTTGTCTCGGAGAAATTGCGTGCTCTTGAGCGATTCAAGCAATGCCTCGTATTTGGGGCGGAACGATGCCAACTTCTCGTGCTCCGCTATGGGGAGGAGCGTCATGTTGGCGTGTTGGGCCTTTTCGGCCAACCCCTGTGACATCTCCCGCTTCATGGCTTCGAACTGGGCGCCATTCACCAACACATAGCCGTGTGCCTCGGCGAACTTGCTCAAGTCGGAGACGGGAGGATCAAGCAACCTTCTGAGCTCGTCACGCTTGACCACCGCCTTATCCTCCCTGACCGCCTTGGACTCCAAGGACTCGGCGCATGTCTGTTTCATCTGCTCGTATTCGGCCTTGGGAATGGCCACCAAGGAGAACGCCTCGGCCTTCTCGAATATGCTCTTGGACTTCTCTCTCTGCAAGTCATCGTATTGGTCGGTGGACATCACCACACAATTGGACCTGGCACTCAATGTGTCCAAGTATTGCCGCGACGGGTTCTCCAACGCCTTCTCCATATCATGCAATCTGCTGGAGTCCAGGCGCAACTTCAGGAGAAGGGATTTTCCCAAAAGTGCCATATTCTCGGATTCAGCTTTCTGCTCCAAAGTCTGGTCTGACGCCGACCGAAGGCTGGCGAGCTCGTCTGCAGGAACCATCGTGTAACCATGTACAGCGGCTTTCTGCTCCAAAACAAACACCGCTGGGTTTTCCTTTTCGGCTAGAACGGCCTCGTAATCCGCCTTGGTGATGTACTGCAAACCATCCTCCTCGAGCCTCTTCTCGAGCGGCTGCGTGAGCTGGGCGTGGGACTCGCTCGAAACCACCACAAGCCCAAGAGCCTCGGCACCTGCATAGATGCTTGCCGGGGTATGTTTAGCCTTCGCTTGTTTCACCGTGGAATCATGCTCGCTTTTGCTGAGCAACACACAGTCCCTCTTAGCCGCCTGGGCTTGAAGATACTCCTCCAGCGGCGCTTCCACCTGATTGGCGAGAGCTGCCACCTTGGCTTGCATAAGCTCATTCTCCCGCTGCCATTGCTCCTGCGGCATGGCCATGTACCCGGAGTCGTGGGCCAAATCCTCAAGCGGCCTATCCTTGCTGAGCAACCTGGAATGCTCTTCCATCGGCACGGCCACGTGACCAAGCGCTTGGCTTTTCTCTTGCAAGTACGCCAATCCAGGCTGCTCCAAAGTTTGCCGAGCGCGTTCCAACTGGCCGTACTCCTCCCCTGTCACCACCTTGTGGCCTGCCTGGCGGGCGTATTCTTCCACAGTTGCAGCATCGAATTGCCGGAGTTTGTGGAGCTCGGCAGCGTCTTGCTGGGGGAGAATGTCATGCGAGAGCTCGCCTGCTTTTTGACGCAAGAACTCTAAAGACCGTAAGTTCCTTTGAATCTCCGTCTCTTTTTCCGCGAGCGACTGCTGGCATTTGGCAAGTCCTTCTCCAAACTCCCGTGCTTCCTGCGTGGCTTCCTTGAGGCTTTGCTGGGATGCCGCTAGTAATCCTGATGTGTCCAGGAGTTCGGCCTGTAGGTCTTGTTGACTTTGCAAGAACTGCTGGGTTTTTTCCTCGAGTTTCTTTTGACTGTCCAAGAATTGCTGATCCCTTTCCTTGAGTTTCTTTTGACTGTCCAAGAATTGCTGATCCCTTTCCTTGAGTTTCTTTTGGCTCTCCAAGAATTCCTGATCCCTTTCCTTGAGTTTCTTTTCACCCTCCATCAATTCCTGGTCATTTTCCTCTAGTCTCTTCTCACACTGCCCAAGCTTTTCCTCATTTTCAGACAATTGCTGTTTCTTTTCAGACAATTGCTGTTCCTTTTCTGACAATTGCTGCTCCTTTTCCTCCAAACATGTGCCCGTTTGCTTCAACTTCTCTTGAACGTCGGCTAGCTGCTTGCTCGTGCTCTCGAACTGTACTTCGGGAACAATCACGTGCTTGTGCTGCAACGCCTTCTCGTGGAGGTATTCTAAGGATGGCACATGATAGCTTCTTTCTAACGCCTCCAAATCGCCGTGCCGGCTCTCAGATAAAAGCACGTGGCCAAGGTCCAATGCTCGCAACTTCAAAGTCTCTAATGAAGGGCTCTGAAGCTCTTGCAACTCCTGCGTTATGACCATCGTTCGGTTGTTATTCAGCGCCATGGTCTCCAAGTAAGAAATGGAGGGGTTTTGGTGGGAGGCCTCGACCTCGTTCAACTCCTCGAGCCTCCGGAATTCCACGAGTCTTCTTTGCTTCGATCTGGCATGCCTCTCCAAGAACTCTATAGTAGGGCTCTCGCACATTTCCCGTGCCCTGTGCAACTCCTCAAATGAATCTCCTGACACAAGCTGGTGATTCTGGGAGGCGGCACACTTGTGCAAGTACTCCAAAGTTGGACTTGAGTAGCTTTTCTTGATCAGGTTCAAGTGAACCAACTCGCCGGCCGGCACCAACTCCAAATCCCGAGATTTGGCATGCTCTTGGAGGAATTCAAGGCTGGGAGCCTGGAAAATTTGCTGGAGCTTGGCCAATTCCGGGCCCGAAATGACCTTGTACCCTTGGCTCTCCGAATGCTCGGAAAGATATTGCAAAGAGGGACTCTGCAAACGCTTGGTAAGACTGGCATGCTCCGAGATCGGCAAGAGAGTCATACTAAGCTCCTGGGCCTTTTCTGCGAGGAACGCTTCGCTGGGGGCCCGGATGCTTTCTTGCATCGATTCGAGCTCTTTCTGGTCAATCAATGCCTTGCCCAACATGTCCGCTTTGTGAGCCAAAAACTCTACTGCTGGCGTCTCTAGTTGGGCCTTCATATCCTGCAATTTCAGCTCCTCAATGACCACGCGCTCGTGGTCCTTGGCCTTGTCCTCCAAAAATGCCAAAGAGGGCAGATTGAATACGCTCTTCAATTGGTCGTACTCGCCATGAGTAATGAGCTTCATGTTCTTGATCTTTTCCTTATCTTCAAGGTGCTTTTCAAAGTCTTGGCTGGGCACTGCAACGAACCCTTGCGACGAAATCTTCTCCTTCAAATAGTCGAGTGACGGACTCTCCATCGACCTCTTCATGCTGGAGAACTCGTCGCTGGCAATGCTCACGAGACCCAAGCGCTCGTTGTGGGTCTGGATGTGCTCCAATTCGGGGGCATGCGCCAATTTCTTGAGCTCGTTATGGCTTCCCGCCGATAATGTCACCAAACCCAAAGCTTTGGCATGCTTTCTCACGTGGCTTTCCGCAGGATTGTCCACGATTTGTCTCAACTTGGAAAGTTCCGCCTCGGGGACCACGCTGCACTGATAAGCCGCTGCTTTTGTCCGAAGATAGTCGAGTTCAGGCGTCTCCACCAGCTTCTTCAAATCAGCCAAGTCGCGTTCGGGAAGCACCACGGCCTGGTGTCTCGCGGCCAAATTCTTAATGACGCTCAACCCGGGGTCTTCGATCTGCTTCTTCATGGAAGCCAACTCCTGCAGGGGTAAAACGGAGTGGTCGAGGCCCGCGGCCTTGGCGGTCAAATGCTCAAGCGAGGGCCTTTCTGCGAGCTCTCTGAGACGCTGGGCGTCTTTCGTGTCGATGACTTCATGGCTCATCTTCTCTGCGTGCACTTTGATGTCCAGAATTGATGGGGCATGTGCACGAGTGGAAATGGCCTGGAAGTCTTCCCGCGGGATCACCAAATGGTCATGCTTCTCTGCTTCCTTCACAAGGTGCTCCAAAGATGGCTTGCTGAGACGCTCATAATCTGCTTCCGGCATGACCACGTGGCCGTGCTTCTTGGCGGTCTCCACTATGTGAGCAAGCTCGGGTTTGTATGCTAGAAGAAGGAGCTTCTCGTGTTTCTCTTTGGGGATGAAACTATGATTGTGCCTTGCAGCGGACTTGGCCACATCTTCGATGGCAGGCTCATTGGCCAACTTGGCCAAAACCTCGTACTCCTGCTCGGGCACCATGACATGTCCAAGAGCCTTGGCCGATTGTTTTGCGTGCTCTAGCGAGGGGCTCGTGGCTTGCTTCAAAGTTTCGGCGTGCTGGCTCTCATCCACCAAAACGTGCTTGTGAATGCCGGCGTGTTTCTGGAGATGAGAAAGATCGGGGTGATCGGCATTTTGCTGGAGCCTTTCGAGCTCTGGTTTATCCACGACAAGACTGTTGTGTTGAGCAGCAAAACACGACACCTCTTGCAAACTCGGGTTGTGGGAGATCCTGTAGAGCTCTTCGTAGTCCTTTTGCGGAAGGGCTTTATGGTTCAATCTCTGGGCCAGATCCACCACCTGGCCAATGTCGGGGTTTTGGAGCTTGTGCAATGCTTGAAGCCCCACCAAAGTGTAGCCCATTTTGTTGGCATGCTCCTTCACATAGTCTTCGGACTGCAACAGCGCTTCTTTCTCGCTGACGATCTCCTTCAAGGAAAGAATCTCGTCTTTCATGTTTCCACATGTTCCAGCTGGAACAGCTTCCTGGCCCAAGTCTTCGCAGTAGGATTTGACCTCATCGAGTGTGGGACTGGCCGCTTTTCTCTTGAGCTCACCAAGCGTTGCTTTTTCAACCGTCACCAAGCCGTAACCTTCCGCTTTTGCCTCGAGGAATTGCTGCGAGGGATTGTTAAGTTTCTCCACAAGTTCGTCGTACTCCTGTTCTGGTACAGAAACCAAGCCGAAGGTCTTGGAATTGGACTTGATAACTTCTGCAGAGGGATTCTTTGACGCGTGAACCAAATCATCATATGTCTTGGACTCAAGCGTGACCCACCCGTGCTTTTGAGCACACTCCTCTGCAAAAGTGGTCGAATCGAGAATCTTGTTTTCGATGACCAGACACGCTCTAGCTTCCGCTTTCTCCTTGAGATGCTCAACTGATGGGTTGTCTGCACGTGCCTTGAGATCCAGGTACTTTTCCATAGCAAGAGTATAGAGTTCCAAGCGCTTTGCATGCGCCTCGATCTCTTTGACAGAGGGGCTTTCGGCGAGTCTCTTCAATTCCAGGAGCCTCGTGGCATCCACAAGCTCGTGACTCTGGTCCCGTGCTTTTTCCTCCAAGTACGCCAATGTAGGCGCTTTGATGCACTCCGCCATGACGTTGTACTCCTCCACTGGTAGCACCTTCATTTCAAGCAGAGCAGCTTTCTCGCTGATATGGCTGACATCTGGATTGTGAGCAAGTCCTTCGAGGAAGGACTTCTCTTCGCTTTTGATGGAGGTGTATCCGGAAGCCTCTAAGACCCGGTGTATGGTTTCCATGTTGGGTTCTTTGGCCATTTTCTCGAGCTTGACATACTCGTCTTCATCCACTAACAAAGCCTTGTGCAGACGCGCGTCCTCGGTGAGTTCTGCCTTTGTTGGCTCGTTGGCTTTCCTGGTCAACTCTTGCAAATCCGCATTTGGAACAACCTTCTGCTCGTGGAGTAAGGCATGCTGATGGATTTGCTCAAGAGACGGATTCTTCAACGACTCGAGCTCGTCCATGTGAATGGTCTCGAACCCTAGACCATGCGCCTTTTCGGAGAGATACGATATATCCGGATCTTCCAACTTCTTGAGGGCTTCGAACTCAGTCTGCTTCACAAGCAAATGGTCAATGGCACGTGACTGCTTCCGAAGGTATTCCTCACTAGGGTTCTCCAACTCCGAATTCAACTTAGAAATCTTTTGCTCCAGGAACTCATTGTTCTGCTTCAAGGAAGCAATTTCAGTGCCCAAGGCAGTGACTTCTCCGCTCAAAATTCCGATTTCGGCTCTCAAGCCCGTCTCCTTCTCGCTGTGGACGCCCTGAATTTTCTCAGACTCTTCCAGCATTTCCCGCAACTTGTGTTCAAGTTCGTCCGCTTGCTTCTTCCATTCTGCAGCCTCTTCCTTTGAAACCTTGGTGTTGTCGAGCAATTCGTTCCACTCAGTCAGGGTAATTACCTTGGATTGGAAAGATTTCGCTTTCTCCTGGAGGAATTCAATTCCAGGCTTATCAACCATCTCTTTGAGTTTGCTGTATTCCTCAGTCTCAACCACATTAAGGCCCTTTTGCTTGGCTTTTTCCGCCAAGAACTCCCGGTCTGGGTCTGCCACTAAACATTTGAGCATCTCGTGCTCCTTTGTCTTTACCAAGTCAAAGCCTTTTTCGTGGGCTTTTTCGACCAAGTGTGCATGCGGAGGCTCATTTGCTTGCCTGAAGAGATCAGTATATTCCGCAGACGCCAAAGTCACAAGATCATGTCTCTCTGCGTGTTTCTGTACGAGGGCCAATGATGGCTCGTTTGCACGCTTCAGGAGGGTCTCGTATTCTTCTTTTTTCAACAACTTATAACCCACAGCCTTTTCTTGAATCGTTTCAAGAGAAGGATTTTGAAGCTCTTCAACCTTTTGTTGTGGGATAACAGCGTGACCCAATTTCTCAGCGCGCAGACTTAACGATTCCACCGACGGTTCGGTCAAAGTTTTGTGTTCTTGATGGGATAAAATGACCGCGTCAAGTTTGGAGGCATCTTGCTTGAGGCGCTCTAAAGAAGGACTCTTGAACTCCTCATAGGCACTCTTCTCCAACACCAGATAACCTTGCTTCTGTGCTTGGCTGGAAAGGTCTTCGAATGTAGGACTCGTCAAGGATTCAAACTCGTTCTTGGACATCAAGACAAAGCCTTTAGCCTCCGCGTTCTTCCGAACTTGGTCTACCAGGGGCGAAGCCATTTTTCCCAATTCTTCGTATTCCTTTGCGGACAAGATCTTGAGGCCGACTTCCTCGGATTTCAGGCGAAGGTAGTCCTTCAGAGGCTGTTCATGGTCAGTTTCCACCGATTTGAGGTGCTCGTATTCTTCGAAAGGAACAGGCCGGCGGTTGATAGCCTTGCATTTCGACAACAAGAAAGACTCCGAGGGGCTTTCCAAAAGAGACTCATTTTTCTTGAGACTGGCCAAATGCTCGGAGTCCACAGGCTCGTAGCCAGACACTCTCAATTTTTCAGAAAGGTACGAGAAGTCCGGGTCATCATACTTGGAAATGATGCTTTTCATGCCCTCCAACTCCTCACCCGGAATGAAAACCAACCCCTTTGCCATGAGTCTCTTCTTCATTTCCTGCTCGTCCACAAGCTCGTCATGCTCGGCTTTGCTCAAAAGAAGGTAGCCCTTCGAATCGAGAGCCGTGGAAATCCGATCGATGCTCATATCGGAAATATCATTATACTCAAGCTTGGCGTAGTTTTCCAGCGATACCAACACCAAGTTGTGGTCGGCTGCAAACTTCTGCACGTGTTCTTCGGTGATGGTGAGATTGGCAGCGGACAACTCCAGGGCAAGAACGCGTTGGTTGAAGGGCTTTTTAGGGGGCTCAAAGTCCAGCTCGGAACTATCAGAATCTTGAAGGTAAGAGTTTGTGCGCTGGAGGGGATTCTGAAATGGGGCGGGGTCGGACCCAGAATCAGAGTCAGACTGGGCCAAGGTTCGAGAAGGCTTTGAAGGGGTGTGGGAATCCTGGCCAATAAAGTCCTCCCAATTATCATCTTTGGGCCAGGGACTTCCATCATTCGATTCATGCTCAGAGTCGTTGAGCAAAATAAACTTGGAGCCCTTTTTGGCTGGGGTGTGTACCTGGGGCTTTTTCGCCAGTTTTTGGGCCAAATCTCGGCCCAATACCTTGGACGCCTTGGGGGTATTCTTGGACGAGGGTGCTGTGGACGAACTGAGCTTAACAAGAGCCGCTCTGAGTCGAGAAATGGTGTGGTTCGAGTGGGCCAAGTTAGCCTTCACGGTTTCGATCTCCAAATCCGAGCTTCTCGGATCATGCTGACGGTTCAAGATATTATCCGAGTCCTTGAGGATCTCGTCCAAGTTCAAGATCCCATCATCCTGCTCCTGAAGCGATTCTGCGTAAGCCTTGGTAACATCGACAAAGTCGGAGTCAGGGCCCGCCGAGGCACTCAGGGTAGCGGCACCGGCACCCAACTCCTTCATCTCGGAGACTTTCATGTGCAAGTCGTCGTTTTCGTCATTCAACTCCTCGATACGAGCATGCAAATCCGCGTTTTCTTTTTTAAGCAGGTCCTGGGTCTTGGCGTACTCCACGGCCATGGTCAGCGCCTTCAATTGGTACTCGTCGTTGTCACGCTGCAAGCCGCTGAGGCGAATCATGGTCTCGTTGTGAGACTTGACCAACTTTTCATTGGCCACGCGCAAGGACTCCAAGTCCTCGGTCAAGTTGGACACAGTGGTCTCCAAGTCCCAGTTCTTGTCCTTCAAATCTGACTCGTTGCTTGCAGCTAACAGTCTGGTTTTTGATAGCTGCATGACCTGCGCCTTGTAGTTGGAGATCTCGTCCAACTGGGTCTTCATTTTGGACTTGATAGTGTGGTTTTCTGCAGTAAGCCGCCTACACTCGCTGAGGAGGTTTTCACTGAGGCCCACCACAAAATCCATATCGTGGCCCTTGGATTCCGGCCGCAACTGAGGGTTGGGATGGGGGACTTTGGGGGACGTCTGTGGGGGCGGCGCACTGGTCGTGGGCATTTGGGGGTTCTGGGAAGAGTTGGCATTTCTCCGCAAAACAGAGAGATTCGAAGGTGGCGGTGCCACGGGGAGCCCGGGGCCTTCGGACTTGGGGCGAGTTTTGAAGAGTCTCTTCTGGATGTCGGAAAGCTGGCCCCGGATATCATCCTTTTTGGGTTGCTCAGACATGGTAAAATTAACCAGGCGTGGAAGTGCAGCGGATGAGGGGTTCAAGTGTTTAGTAGATCAGTGTTTAGTAGGTCCGGTATTCAGTAGATCCTAGTCACAGTGCTTCCAGATGATTCAAATGAGCTGTTGGGTTCCGAAGTGTTTCAGATCTGGGTTTTTGCTGCACTTTGTTCAGATTTGCACGGTGTTTAAAAGCCACGGTGTTTCAGAGCCACGGTGTTTCAGAATTCTGGGGTGAATTCAAGGGCGAGTGCAAGTCTAGTCCGGATCGGAGCGCGGATCAAAAGCCGGTAGACCTGCTCGAGGAGGCGGGTGCTTGGAAAAACCACGAAGGGTTGGCTGTTAATAGTAGGCGGGCTTCTCGGTGACGACCCACGATGACTCCTTGGTGTAGTTGATGGGAAGAAGCCAGAAGAAAAACCACCCGTGTTATGTCAACAGCCGGCATATAAGCGCGCGCGCACGTGAGGCGCAACCCGCACGACGCTCCGCGCGCCACCCTCTAATATTGCTCCGGGTGCGTTTCCAAGAGGTCATATCTGTCCTATGCTGGAGCGGACAGGCAGGGCTGGATGATTTGCTTTCGTGATTGCCACATGTGTCCCTTTGCAACGGATTGAATGTTTGGATGTGGAGGCGGACGTCCTCCTCCGTTGTGTGTGCGTTCGTGACCCCTATGGGATGTTTGGGTTTCACGATCCAGGCGGCGGCAAAGCAGAATTTGTCAAAATCAAGCCGAAGTTGTCAAAATCAAGTCCATTATGTCAAAACTCAAGCCTAATTTGTCAAAATCAAGCCTAATTTGTCAAAATCAAGCCTAGTTTGTCAAAATGCAAGCAAATCATGTGCAAAGACAAGCACCATTACAAAGGAGTCCAAACAAGATGCAGGCATCGACAATGCTAAGACCTTTGCGCCAGCAAGATGTCGTGCAAGCTTAAGGGCTTTCCTTGCTGATCATGAAGGTTGAATCAGATGGACGTGAAAATGCTCCCTCATTGGAAAACTACCAAAGACATTTCCATGGCATAATGAAGAGGATTTTCTTGAAACCCACCTCCTGCACACTTGCCTCTTTGGCGGGGAGCTTTCTGCATATGAACAATGTGCTCAAAAGAACACGGTTGGCTTTTAATGCATGGAGTTTTGCACTTGAAGGCTATAATGGGCTGTCGCAAGTCATTTGCATCATAGGTGTGCACTTCCTAGGGCCGAGCTTGCTGCCATGTGCTGCGAAAAGGCCACCTTGATGGAAATGTACGGGTTCTCCGTCATGTACAGTCCCTACGGGATGGGGGGATGGGATGCACGGGTAGGAATCTGCCGCTGAAATGATGCAAGGCCCACTTTGGCCTTCTGATGAAAGCTCCCAGTTCTGGAGCAACACTCACACCTTTGGGAACTTGCGCTGCCGGAACTAGCGCGGGTGCACAAGTGTATGCAGGTTCGTGTACAGGATGGGACGCAGGGAGTGCATACTGAAAGTGTATTTGATGTCGACTACGAGCTCTCGGCGGCAGACACGCGCTCTGCTAATATAGAAGTGGGAAATGCCGCCCATGTAAGAGCGCACCAAATATGAACGGTCATATGGCGAGGTCCTACAAATAACGTGGACTGCATATACCATATAGTCCCTCAGATCATTGGGAAACTGATGACGGCGCTGTATCAGATTATGCGGGGGTTCAACAGCGGCTGATACAGAATACTGTTAGTATCTACTTTGGAGTCAAAACATACTGTCAATGGATACTGTGCAGACTGTGTATACTATCAATATCTATGTGCATTATGGAAACATGGCATCGCTAGATTTGCAGCCTTTGAGGGCATGGTTTCGATGATAATTGGTGGAAGAAGCGGGATGACTCACCCGAGACTAATTCGAGACTAATTCGAGACTAATCCGAGACTAATCCGAGACTAATCCGAGAGTAATTCGAGAGTAATTCGAGACGATGGCCATGCAATGCTACAACAAAAATCCCTTTCAAGCGGCCGATGCCGAAGCGGCCTGCGTTCAGCTCAACGAACAAGGTCCCAATGGAAGCAATACGTTCCCTTGAATCCCCATCCCATCACACACGGTACGCAGCCCAGCTTCTACACAGATCACACTGTACATAAGAGGATCGTGCATTAGACTTACATAAGTATACTGTACATTCTCATAACGCGGAACCTCTTCCTCGACACCCCTGCATCTAGTCGTAGCTGTGCAACGCGAGTAGTGTCAAACCCAACCTCGCGTTCATGCGTACTACCCCTTGGCCTCTTTCATACCACCTACCCCTGGATATTCTTAGCAGGTTGCAAGTGGTGGAGTCAGATTTGGTGGCAGCATTCCAAGACCGTCAAATTCCCAAGTGACCAATCAAAGGCTTCAGGCTGATTACAGAATGAAAACCGCCTCAGGTCCCCACTGTGACGGTTGATTTGGCGCCCCAGCGCCCATAGTGAAGGTGGTAATAGCGCCCTACGGCCGGGTGTGAATACTGCCAAATGGAAGTTTACCTCCTTGTGACTTGCTGACAGTACTGCTGTTCCGGGGTCGTGAAAGGAAACCTCCTGGAACTCTAATTGAAACACGCTCTGGATATGACTATGGTTCTCAAATACAAAGGCTGCAAATGAAAAGAACTCCACTCAGGCCGGCCATACGACCCCCGCCGCTGGTGAATGTCCGAGTATTTGACGTGCTTCGGAAGGGCCGAGCATCGTCACTAGTTTCCAGGGCCATGGCTACACATTTGGTGCACTTCAGGGGTCGTGCACCACTATTGGCTTTGCAGTATTGGCAGTCCTTTTCCGTGCGCATGCAAGGAGATTGCTAAAGAGAGGAATAAAAAGAGACATGATTGCTTACTGAAAGGGACTAGAGAACGGATGCCCAATGCAGTATTCTTGCTGCCCATGTTCTGAGCTCACTGTTTATTATCGCAAGACTCAGGACGGCCACCGAAAACCATATCAGGACGACCAACGAAAACCATATGTTATGCATACTGCTGACTCCCTAGATTCTTTTCCGACCGTTGTTTTCCTGTTTATACAACGGTCGCCTTTGGTCTCTCATCGTCCCCAACGATCACATGATTCAATGCCAATGGTGGACACTGTACTGTCAATGCCACCTGCTTCGGAGGCCTCGCCCTCAATGGACCCGAGGGAGTCATCGTCCATGAATCGAGGGAGTTACCGTCCCAGCTGTCGAGGGTGTGGTATGTTCGACTTGGTCATCCAAGTGCATCTGCTTTTCGTCATCTCAAACAACTCTGGAAACTTCCTTCTGGCATTCAACATGTTCTGCCAGTCGAATGTGATACGTGCAGCCTATCTAAAAGCACACATCGCTATTCCAAAGAAAGTGAAGGTGATACACTAGTGGATCGCTCGTTCCAGATTCATATTGATGTGAGTAGTCCATTTGATAATCCTCCAGCGTACGACAAATCTCGTGATTTTCTAACTATTGTCGATTGCTACTCAAGACCAGAGACCATTCACCAGAAACGAAAAAGACCGAAGAAAGACGCTTGTTGCATAGACACTGAGTGCCTAGTAAGAGATACTGGAGGCAAAGACGAAAGGCCTAACGAGACCACAATGAACAATGCGATTATGATAAGGAGTTGGAACTACCGAAGCTGACTCAATGACAATGTCATATAACTTCCTTAAGGACGCTAGTGAACCCAGAAGTCTACATTAATTGATACGAATGCTCCAAGAAAATAGATTATTCATAAATTTCCGATCTTCAGACGAAAGCTCATGGCGTTCTTTGAAAAATATCGATTTGGGTCCCATGCAGAAATTGACAAAAGAGCTTCACCTGGAGAAGCGGGATACTAAATAAAAATGGCAAGGGCTACCTACAGTGGGAAGCCCACGGGATTCGCTCCCATGATGGTAATGCTGGATGAGGGTTTGAGTGATTGGTCCATCGAGGGGATAGGTTTTCTTGAACTTCCCAAAAAGCGAAGAGGACCAGGAGTAATGAAGTCTAGTTCAACCCATTTCAAATCACCACAAATGATTGTGTTGGCCCACGGGCGCATCAGGCCACGAGCCCGGTCTCGAGTAGACAGTGAGATAAGGTCTTAGGACGGGACATCTACCAAGACTGCTTCTAGGGTTGGAGGCAACAGTAGTTGCTCGATGCTCGACGAAGGCTGTGTTAACCCCGCAAATTCCCTATTCGAATTGAATTTGGTCACCCAGCTCTTTGGTATTCTTGGCTATGATTTCGCTCTCGATCTTGGCTCTCTCCGCCTTGGCTCGCTTGCCCATGACCCTCATGAACGCCATGAAGGAAAAGACCAACGCCGCCGTTGCAATGACGATCCAGATGATCAAAATCGCATAGTTTCTGCCCATGGCGCCCTTGTATGTGTCGAATAACACCACCTTGGTGATCTCGTACGCCGCGTGAATGGGCATGGCGTACGTGTAACGGTAGAAGTGGGGAGTCAAGGCAATTGGGGCAAAGGTGGCTGAGATGTTGAGGATGACCCAGAAAAGCATCCAGAAACCCACCAATGGCGGGTATAACATGATGCACACCATGGCCATGGCTTCGTTCATGGCCCCCACGGCCCACATGGTCAAGAAGTTGGTGGACCAGTACACTAGCCAGCCGGACTTTCCAAATGCCGCGGTGAAGTCGACCTGGAACGCTAGCGTCACCAAGGAAAAGAAGAAGCTGATGAAGAAGAAGCCCACGACTGCCGACAACACACGGTAGAGCACCAATTGCTTCTGTTTGACCCCCAGCGCAGCCACGCCCTTGTGCACATCTGCGAAGAAGTTGAATGCGAAGAAGGTCACGATGATCATGTAGATGAAGCCAACCTGCGAGGGCGCCACCAACACAGAGTTTGTGACGGGCCTCATGTCAATGAAGGTCATGTCCAAGGGCGTGGAGGCCACCTGCACCGAGCGGATGTTGTTAAAGATCAGGCCGACATCCTCATCGCGGAACATCACCTCGGAGATGTTATGCTGCTTGCGCAAGAACTCGGAGTTGATTTTCTGCACATTGAGCGTCACATACGTGTTCATGGCCATGAGGTCTCTTCCCGTCTCGTAATACGACAACATGCTGTTGTACGACACGTTATAGCTGGTGTCTCCGTTGATGATGGCCTGCTTGAGGTTGTAAGTGGCATTGGCCTTGACGTAGATGGACAGCCAGTAACGCTGGTGATGGATCTGTCTGATGATCTCGCGCTCCACATCGTGGCCGTTCGACGCAGCCAACTGCCGGAACTTAGCCATGTCCTGGATCTCCCAACCGCCATACGCCAAGGCCTTGGGGGACGATAGGAACTCGCGCATAGCATCGCCAATGGCAGGTTGTGTGCCGTTGACCACTTGGTCATCATCAATCACCACAAGCATGCGGAGATCTTTGTACCGCGTGCTTCTCTGGAAGTTGGAGCCCCAGTAGATGGAGAAAATCGCCAACACGAGCACGCCTATCACGGTGTAGTTCTGGATGGTCTGGTAGAGCAAGGACTTTCTCTGGCTCTTCAACTTTTCGTTGAAGAAGGAGTAGCTGGTCTGCATCCGCTGCACCACGGACTGCGACCGGCTGAGGGGTTCTCGGTTGTAGTCGGCGGGAAGCGACCCGGCGCCACTTTCGGGCGAGAGCTGTTCTGGGGCGCCATGGAAGTGCTGCACCAGCCCGGAATCGACATCCAGCGCTGACGACGACACTTTGCCAACTGGCGTGTTCTCTGACATTGGAATTGATGCCAAACAGAGTCAAGAAGTCCGGAAACAAGGAGTCCAGAAACAAGAAGCAATGAGTCAGGAGTCCAGAAGCAAGGAGCAATGAGTGAGTCTAACCAGTAATGGCAGTCTAGACTATGGCAATTTCAAGAGGGCGGCAACGGAACTGACGATGGATGGAGAAGAGCGGTGTTGGTGGTAGAGGTGATGAGAGCAACTTCGCGGGAGGGGCGTGGTATTTATGGTGGTGAGAACTGGCCCGGCTCGTAAGCAAGGTATTGGTAATTCGGTGCGCCGCGCCAAACGGGGCCCGGCCGAGGGCCCCAATGCGGAAGCTTACTGATGCAAACGGCTGAGGCGGCTGCGCCGCGATGAGCAACGGACGGGCCCGTGGCGCGACGGACAATTCCCAAAACAGCTCTGCATCCGAAAGTTGAGGCCCGCAACTCTCGGTATGCGCGGATAAGGGCCTGCAAAAAGGGCTAAAACTTGCCACGCCTGATAGCCAGCCTCCCCCCCCGTTATTGACCAATGATCACTGTTCTATATCTGCTGAGAGCTGTTCATATCTGTTGAGAGCTTTCATATCTGTTCATGATGACCTTGTTCAGCTTGGGGCGTCTCATCCTCGCACCTGCTGGTCCTCCGACTCATTTTGGCGTCATACCATGACCGTCATTGTCCACAATTCATTGAGCAGCATTGCCCCCTTATCGTTTTGACCTCGTGAAAAAACGATGCTTATCATGGATTTGCCGAAGAAAGAAAAGTCACTTGATAGCCTTCACAGAGGAATATCCTGCATTCTCATGAGGCACGGGGAGTACACAGCTGTTCCTGACCATTCTCAAAGAGTGGCATCCCCAGAAAGGGCCATGCGGTGATCTAGGACATCCAACTGGCTCCTCAGCATCAACTAGTTGGTCCATTGCTGCATGTCTCCTTGGATCAATGGCATGATCAGTCCAATGCCTTGCGCTCACGCAGGTCTGAATCTCCCTCTGACTCGGCACCACTAGGGTCTAGTTTCAGCATGTATGCACATATGGCGGTGGAAGGGGCCTGAGAAACAGATGCTTATGTTGTCAGCTCGTTGGGTCAGTTTGCCGTGTTTGCATGCCGTGTTTGCTTGCCGTTTTGGCCTGTGTAAGGTGCAGGAATGAGTGACGACAGTCCCGTTCGACCCAGTCGTGGACCGTAAAGTGCCTGGCCTGGAGGTCAATTGCTCACCATTGCGGTTGTCATTAACGTCATAGTCGTTCACTTGATGTCGTGGCTGAAGTCTGCAACATCTAGAGAAGCACCACTTCATCTCCGCGACATCTGGGGAAGCTGAGGGCCCGCCATACATGACACAGGTACATACTTCAGGATCGGTGATCCTTTGATATCGAGAACAGCAGGAATTCGCATGTCGAGAAAAAGGCAAAGCTGAGCAGAATCTTCAAAAGAGCACCTTTGAAAAGCAAAATCTTCGCAGTGCGTTCTGGTACTGCGTGTTCCTCATCAAGACCACGTGAATCCATCTTGAAGTTTAGGTCAAAGAGACCAAGACTGGTCCTTTCCAGCTCCGGATCATCTCTGTGACCCATCCTCCTGAAAAAGTGGTGATGTACGAGCACCTGTGGACGCCAAAGGGCGTAATCATAACGAACCAAAATGTCGCGGAGTCTTGTGAAGACAGATTGGGTGCACCATCGGCAAGCCATTAGACAGGACCACGAGTTCGCCCCGACTTCCACTGCACTCACTGTATTGAGCTGATTCTCGTCCCTAGCTGAGCCCATCAGAACACGCATTGGGAATAAGGCTCGCCGTTTCATTAGCCAATCTCAGCATGCACCCCTGGACACTTGCAAACGGCTGACTCGGGCTTGCATTGAC
This sequence comes from Metschnikowia similis, assembly GCA_002370765.1. Taxonomy (NCBI): domain Eukaryota; kingdom Fungi; phylum Ascomycota; class Pichiomycetes; order Serinales; family Metschnikowiaceae; genus Metschnikowia; species Metschnikowia similis. The sequence goes on from NKZP01001149.1 coordinate 20,010, forward strand.
ATGCACAGGGCATTTCCCTAGTTGGGGTTACGAGCCATGGCCCTGACTTGATGCGTGAGTGGTTCCCTGGCGTTATCTGACCTGACCACCCTTGATGCAGCACCATCCACTGATACTTTCACTTTGGTTGGCATTCACCTTGCCTGAGGGTTCCTCAACCTTGGAGTCCAAAGTGCTAGCATTTTGAGACATTTTTAAGAGTCGGTATCGCTGTCTATGGTCAGATAAAGGACTCATCTGAAGCCTTTTCCACCCAGTATTCCTCGACCAGGTGGGCCTTGACTGGGTATTTCTCGATCACGGGGGCCTTATCCGGGTATTTCTCGATCATGTGGGCTTTGACCGGGTATTCCTCGACCAGGAGGCCAGACCAGGCGCTTCCTTGAACAAGCGTTTGCTCGATTAGGCTTTAGCGAAAGCCAAAAACCAAGCCGCTTGCTGAAACCCTCCCAACAACTATGTTTCTCGGTGCTTTGGAGGAGAATGAGTTCTTCAGGGGTGCTCCATCAGAGGGGCGATTTTAACCATTGGCTCATCCAAATTTGTATCGGCCTCTAATCCACATGCCATCTGGTTTGTCTAGACATTCATGGGATGCAAGATGAACTCGGATTGAGAAATTCATGGCTGGATCTTGATTGAGGAATTTATGGCTGGATATCGGTTATGGGGATCTATCGGCCTGATAAGGCATGTTTGAGGCATGTTGAGGAGCTGATGAGGCTCTGATGAGGTTCGACTTAGGGCCTGATTGAGGTTCGAATCAGAACATTACCAGTCCTGGCTCACAACATCAAAAATGCCCTCGCTCTATCCAAACGGTCCCGAATGAAGATGGCTGTGAAATCAGAATCCTGTACCCTGGATTGTGAGCCTCTGACTCACGACGTGGGTGCAGGAAAGATGGGTGACTCCTCCCGCAGCGGGCCACTATAAATACCTACGTTCCCCCCTCATGTCTGAAGGGTAAGTCACAGATTTGTCGCTGATTGAGATCGCAAAAACATCATGCCCGATTTCAAGCAGGTTGACGTGTTCACCAAAGAAAAGTTCAAGGGCAACCCCGTGGCGGTGTTTTTGGATGCAGACCATTTATCGGACGCCCAGCTCGCCCAAATGTCAGCATGGACCAACTTGTCGGAAGCCACGTTCGTGGTCAAGAAAAGCGTCCCCGAGGCCGACTACAAAGTGAGGATTTTCTCGTTGGAAGCCGAGCTCCCATTTGCGGGCCACCCGACCATCGGCACGTGCCAGGCGCTTTTGGACAAAGGTTTGATTGTGCCGAAAAACGGCAAGGTTGTCCAGGAGTGTGGTGCCGGACTCGTGGAATTGAGTGTCAGCGACGACGGCGAGATCCTGTTTGCCTTGCCTTATGTGAGGAAGAGGCCCGTTCTGCAGGAGCACTCGGATGCAGTGGTGGCCGCGCTCGGAGCCAAGGCCGCCGTTAAGTCCACCATCTACGAGGTGGGGCCCGTGTGGCACGTGGTGGAACTCGAGTCCGCCGACCACGTCTTGGCCCTAAAGCCCGACTACCCCGAGGTGGAGCGACTCACCGCCGTGCTGCAGTGTGCGGGCGTGCAGGTGCTCGGCGCCCACGAGCCTGGCTACTACGAAACTAGGACATTTGCTCCGGCCATAGGGATCAAGGAAGACCCGGTGTGTGGCTCAGGCTCGGGGGCTTCCGGTGCCATTCTCAGGGACTTTGGTGGTTTTGCCGGCAAACTCCAGTTGAGACAGGGCACTGCATTGAACAGAAACGGCCAGGTCTCCGTGCAGGTCACCGATGACAGAATCACCGTGGGTGGCCATGCTGTAACGGTCATTGATGGAACATACTGAGGGTGCATTCTGGGAAACAGTTCTTGTCGACATCTTTGCCGAGCTGAACCTTGTCAGATGCGCCAAGCTTGCTGAACAATTGTCCACCAGTCCTCAGAACTGAGATCCATTTTGTCTCATTGGCTGACTCATCCGTAGGGGAGCAGTGGAGCGAGTGACATCATATTGCGAGCCGAAACATTCTGTGGCTCCTGGGAAATAAGCGCTCAGTCAATACTACAATTGTCTGGAGTATAGCGTCACTGTGGCAAGGGGTGGATCAGTGTGGCGGGCTGGCTTCAAGTTGCGCCCCGGTGGCGGTAGCAAGGGGTACGTGCACGTGAGCGAGCGCGCCTTCCCCACCTGATGCGGCCCCGGTGCCGCGCTGCATACTCTGAAGTTGCAACTATATAAAGAGGCTGGGATCTCCCGTCTTCCTCATTTTTTCCTATCCAAAGACACTCCCACAGTAACTGAAGACCAGTGTGTGTTCTTACGTGACCTGCGTTATCCATCAATACCATCTCTGCTCCCCGTCGATACTAGCGTTATCCATTTAATAGAATTGATCCAGTGACCGTCATGTCGTTGGTAGGAAAGCATTTCAAGTTGGCCAACGGCGCAACCATTCCCGCCGTTGCTTATGGCGCCGGGACCAAGTGGTTCAAGCTTTCGGATACCCAGGTGGATCAATCGCTCGTGAAGTCGGTCAAAACTGCGTTGGACTCGGGCTTCACTCACATTGATGCTGCAGAGATTTACAACACGGACGCGGAGATTGGCGCTGCCGTGGCAGGCCGCTCCCGCTCGTCGTACTTTCTCACGGATAAGTACGCAGTGGGCGACTCCACTCACCAAAGCTTTTCCAAGCACGGCAATCCCTACAACTCGTTGAAGTTCCACTTGCAGGAGAGGTTGAAGTTGGACTACGTGGATTTATACTTGTTGCACTCGCCATTCGTCTCCAAAGACCACCATGGATTCGACTTGCAAGAGGCGTGGCGTTCGTTGGAAAAGTTAGTGGACGATGGCTTGGCTAAGTCCATTGGCGTGTCAAATTTCGCTGTGGACGACTTGAAGAAGGTGTTGGAGATTGCACGCATTAAGCCGGTTGTCAACCAGATTGAGTTCAATGCGTTCTTACAGGACCAGACGCCGGGCGTGGTGGAGTTCTCCAAGAAAAACGACATTTTGGTGGAAGCTTACTCGCCTTTGGGACCCATCTCGAAGGGCAACTCCGCGGAGCTCAACACTTATTTGGATTCTGTGGCCGCCAAATACAATAAGACCCCGGCGCAAGTCTTATTGCGCTGGGTCGTGGAGAACAACATTTTGCCGGTGACCACCTCATCCAACGAGGAGAGAATTGCTCAATTTGCCGACATCTTCGACTTCCAATTGACTGCAGAAGAGGTCGACGCCATTGCTGCCATCGGGAAGAAACACAAGCCTTTGAGACAGTATTGGACCCGCGAGTACGCCAAGTATGACCAGTGAAGCCACCCGGTGCTCAAGGATTTACTGGGCTGTCAAGGGTTGCTTTGGCCCCGCAATAGATGGGCTCAACCCTTCTTCTCAGTTGGGTCGCGGAGACTTGCGTTCTAGACCATGGCTTCTGAAAGTATCCCTAGACTAGACATCTAGATCACGCGTTGTTATTGAGGGTGTATGCTGGGCCTACTGTCACGGAAGCAAGCGCAACTCTCTACACCTTACCTAGTGGACAACCTGCTGCACTAAATGACCCACGAATAAATAACGGAATCAAAGCCCTTTGAATCAACACGGACTTAACGCCTCGTAGTGTTGGATCCACCAAATCCTCCTTCTGACCTAGTTATCCAAGTCGGGCTGTGTGCAGGCCGGAGCTATATGCAGGCGGGACATGTTCCACGGCGCGATGCTAATTATCACAACCTCTCCACACACTTCTTCTTCCTCTTGACTTCCTCCCATTTCTTCCGTCCTACCTCCTCAGCTTCTACTCCAACATCTATGGAAAAAGGACAGCTTGTGTTTCTGAGCGGAGTGGCCCCGCACCCCAGCACATACCAGGGCCTGGTCGCCAATCCCTACAGCTTGGAGTCTAGGCTCCGGCAGCGGCACCCCTCATTTACTGATGATAATGAACGCTTCGACGACCTCGTCAAACTGACGCAAACTCTCTCTTTGTCTGACCCCAAGGCCAGGCAAAACTGGCGCTACTGGTGGAGGATCGGGGTAGCTCCGCTTTTGCTCACGGTTTTAGCGGCCTGGGTGAGGCTCCACGGCATTGGCGCCAACCAGAAAGTCATTTGGGACGAGGCCCATTTCGGCAAGTTCGGGTCCCACTATATCCAGCACGAGTTCTACTTTGACGTGCATCCGCCTTTGGGCAAATTGTTGGTGGGCCTTTCAGGGTACCTAGCGGGATTCGATGGCGAGTTCAAATTCGACAGCGGCAAGCCGTTTCCCGGGGGAAACCACTTCACCAAAATGCGCATTTTCAACTGTGTGTTTGGGATTTTGTGCACGCCTATGGCGTACTGGACGGCACTCGACGCTGGCTTCTCCACCAGCTCGGCGGTGTACGTGGGACTAGCTGTGGCCTTGGAGATGCTCTCACTCACGCTTCTGAAGTTCATCCTCTTGGATTCGATGCTTCTTTTTTTCACGGTGCTGACTTACTTGTGCCTTATGAAGATCCACCGGCTCAATGTGCAGAACCGCTTGTTGAGTGCCAAGGGCTTGTTATGGCTTACGCTTACGGGTGTGTCCATTGGCTGCGTGTGCCTGGTGAAATGGGTGGGTTTGTTTGTGACGTTGCTCGTGGGCTTTTATGTGTTGTACGACTTGGTGGTCAAGTGGTACCAGCTCTCGGACCCCACCACAGCGCGGCAAGGTTCAGTGTCTCGCTACATAGCCCACTGGCTTAGCCGCATCACATGCCTTATTTTGGTGCCGATTTTCCTTTATGTGGCCATATTCAAGGTGCACTTCTTTGTGCTCTCGCGGTCAGGCCCTGGCGACGGGCTGATCTCTACCCTCCTCCAAGCCTCTCTTGAGGGAAACACTTTGAAAAATGGGCCTCGCTCCGTTGCTTATGGGTCCATGGTCACACTCAGGTCTCAGGGATTGTCGCCTAACTTGCTCCACTCCCACCCGCTGCTATACCCCGAGGGTCTGCGCCAACAGCAGATCACCACATACGGTTTCAAAGATAACAATAACGAGTTCTTGGTGGAGTTCGATATGGCGACGGGCCGTGATGAACACCGCTTCGCCACTCTTGTCTACGACGAGGACTCCCCAAACAACATACTCGACTACAAAACACTCATCAAGGACGGCGACACTATTCGCCTCAACCACAAGGAAACAGGGTGTTTTCTTCACCTGCATGCCATTGCAGCGGCCATTCTGAAGTCGCTGTATGAAGTGTCATGCTACGGAGGCATGGATTTGGACGATGCCAAGGATGACTGGGTGGTAGAGGTGCAGAAGCAGGACAAGTCGCCATCGGCTGAATTTCAAAACGAAGATCCCCAAGAAATCCACCCGATTTCCACCAATTTCCGGCTCCGTCACAAGGTTTTGGGGTGCTACTTGGCCACCCTGGGCTACGCCTACCCTGCGTGGGGGTTTCAGCAGGGAGAGGTGATTTGCAAGCATCTGTTCATATCTCTGGACAAGAGCACGTGGTGGAACGTGGAAGACCATGTGAATGCGGAGTTCGAACTGCCTTCGCAAGCTTACGTGGCTCCGAAACCAAAGTTTTGGAAGGAGTTCATTTTGCTTAACTACGGCATGATGGCCTCCAACAACGCGCTTGTGCCGGATCCGGATCATTTCGACAATTTGGCTTCCAGCTGGTGGGAATGGCCCATATTGAGACGAGGCCTCCGCATGAGCAGCTGGATCATCGGGGAGCCTCGCTATCTCCTTATAGGCCACCCTTTCGTGACATACTTGTCTACTTTGAGCATCCCGGGGACCGTGTTTTTGTTTCTGGTTCTTCTTTACCGGTGGAGGCGGCAGGTGGAGCCGTTCAGTATTCTCCTGGAAGACTGGAACTTCTTGTTGGCAACAGCAGTGTTTCCTATGCTCGGCTGGTTGTTGCATTACTTGCCCTTTGTTGTGATGTCTCGCGTCACTTATCTCCACCACTACGTACCTGCGCTCTATTTTGCCATCTTTGTCTCGGGATTTTTGGTGGAGTACTTGGTGTCTCGAAAGACCTCGGGCCTTTTGAGGCGGGTGCTTTTCGGGCTTCTATACACCGCTGTGTTGGGCGTTTTCTGGCGCTACAGTCCCTTGGCAATGGGGATGGTGACACCGCGGAGTGATTACTTTCACCTCAAGTTGCTAAGCTCATGGCAGCTTTAAGCAGGCTGCAACGTCGAAAATCATTTGCTTTTGGTGATTCGAGTGTCGGGAATGTTGTGGTGGTAGATGCTGAAGAGGCACCTTTGAGTTGAAGGTGTCAGGTTTATTCCAAGACATGGCATCCAGGCTTTCCAAACCGGAACTCCCCAATGGTTCAAAGCCAGGGATCATGAAAGGAGCAACTACATCAGCCACACATGATCGAGGGTGATTGGCTGATGTGAGGTTGAAGGCGGTTTCATCTCAGAATTGGGCTCATGAGTTGCCATCACCCGAACTTTGGTCCGCGCAGAGCACGGGTACACATCAAGTCAAGTGGTTGGACTTCTGACGTCACCCAGATGTCGGTCCGATGTCATTCAGAACTTTGAACTCATGACTCAGTCGGTACTCAGTCAAAGCTGGATTGAAACAGTCAGAAAAACCAGCCTTGTTCCAAGATCATTCAGTCACCGTCAAGCGTCGAAGCAACGCCATCCCACATGCCCGCTATTCATGCAAACTTTTAGTTGCTCAATCACCCGATAATCCATCTCCGGTGTCACCGGAACTGCGGAAATGCAAGTTACAAGAATGGTACCAATCTCGACCCAGATCGGACCGGAGTTTGTTGATTTAATCGAGTTCAAGTTCGAGTTCAAGTTCGAGTTCAAGTTCGAGTTCAAGTTCGAGTTCAAGTTCGAGTTGTTAATAAAACGCATTGTTCAACTCGTACAGCATTGTGGAACTCAAAGCTGTCATGATGGGGCCAGCAGAGTCAGTCCTGATAATGAAGCAATGACTCCTACTGTCACAACCCCCAGTGTGAGGGATTCAGGCAACCATTGGTAGCAAGGGCCAAAAACTAGAGAAAGACATTGACGTCAGATCAGCAGCACTCATAACATTGTGGATACATTGACGATCATGGACGTTTGCTTCTCTTCGCGGTTGTCGGATCATATTACTTCACCTCCAGGCTGTTGAAGGCCACAACCGAGGAGACGCGTTCATATGCTACGCTTAGCCAACAAGTGTGGGCTGATGCAAACACTCGATGCTAACAGATTGGTGCCTCACGCATGGCAGTACTGCTTCAGAAAGAAAGGCGATTGCCCTGAACACTGCAAACATTGAATTCAAGTCCCAAATACTTGGCAGACAATGGATACTCAAATTGGATACCATGATGATCCAAAAAACGGATCCTGCTTCGTCACACCTACGAGCGGATAATACACGAGGTTTATGGGGAGGCGGAGGCCTAGTTCGCTTTGGAATGGTGGACCGGTCTAAGGATGATTCAGTTTGCCGGGGATAAATCGTATCTGTTCCTGCTCAGAAGCTGAGCTCTAGCTCCATAACACAAGATGGTGCTATCGAACCTGTGAGACCCATGGGTGCGCCGTCCATGGATACGTCATCTGGAGCCCTGGAATGGTTCTATACATAAGATGAGAAATCGGGAAGTTGAAACGGTCTATCAAAGAAATTTGTAATACAAAACATTTAGATACGTGAAAAGTAGTGATGTAATGTTCATCGGGTTTTCATAAGCAGGTTGTTTCCGTCACACGGTAGTGTGCTGCCCATAAGTTATAAGTTGAGCGAGTAGACGTGGTGAGACTAGCCCGTTTGGGCATCTCACGATCTCGGTCCAAATCTGGGGTGAGGCCGACCGTAGATAGCTCCGGCCGGTTTTCTTTTAGAGCCAATGAGCTTATCTTCTCCAAAGTCCGGACGTACCAGATTCTACCGGACTTATTAGATTCTATCGGACTTACGAGATTCTACCGGACGTACCAGATTCTGGTTTGTTATTCCCCGGGTGGGGCCTTTTTCCTGGGATTCATGAATGGTAGCTACATTCCCAAGCGCAACAATACAAAGGTGGGATGTGATTGCGGGCTCCATTGCAATGAAGAAGCAGCGGCAATTACGTAACAGATATGTTAATATTGTTAAATATTCATCAGATCTTTTCCACAAGATACTAGCATGTTAAGAATTGTAGTATACACGCCCATAATCTGGAGTAGTTATCTCTCTTCAAGCAACTTCTTTAATCTTGGAACTACTGTGATCATAACTTGGTCTTCTTATATTCTTAAGGTAATACTTAGTGATTCTCGTATTCTATTCCTTCGATTTCTGATGCCTCTCCAATACTTGCGGGAATCAACTTCTCAAGTATTCGCGATCTGTTCGCTTCTCGGCTAACACGCCATCCCATTAAACGCATAACTTACCGGTACTTAAGCGTGTTGCCTATACCCTCCAGTCCGTAAACTTGGGACCGCAAGTGCATCTATCTCTCCCGGCCTTTTCCTCGTACCGCTAATGCGTCCCTCGTCTGATGTGCAACCTGCGTATTGAACCATCTCTCGTCTCTTGACTCCGATGCGCACACCTGCATGTTCGCTTGTGATCGTTCAACAGGATACACCTTGGGAACAGCATGGATCAATGTAGAGTTAGACACGGTCTTACTATGAATTCCTTGTCTGGCAAAAGTATCAGAGCCTTGTGAAAAAGGGAGAATTACTACCCAGCTTGCGGAGATTTGGGCGCCTCGGCAGCGTCCTTCAACCCGTCGATCCACGAGTAGCCCAAGCCATCGGAGAACTGGCCATCGGAGAACTGCTCCTTCTGTCTCCACAAGATCTCCTGAGGCAATTATGGCTTGGCCGAGGGCTCATCGGCTTTCTTCTTGCGCAAGTAGACATCGGTGGGATCGTGGTCTAGGTTCCAGTACGGCTCCACGTCATTGTACATGAACGAATTCGCTCGTGTTCTTCGGACCGGAAGTCCTTATATTTGTTAAACATTGTATAAGAAATTTTACAATTAAAACCTTAAATGTATATCTCATAAAAAAACATACTTTTTTAATGTTTTTAATCATAATAGAGGATTTAAAAATATATATTTATTAAGTTTCCAGCTGATTGGCATATTTATTTGAATTATAACTATAAAAGTATTAAATAAATCTAATGCCCCCGCTTCGCGGGGAATATATGATTCTCAGCTTTATAAAACATAAAAAAAGAAGCGAATAAAAATCTATTAGGATTTATAAGATTTAATAGTTGATATTATTATATTATATTTTAATAAGATAAATGTGAAATTAGAATTTCCTTTTTAGACGTGCTGTGGTTAATCTTAAATTACTTTAAGTATTTAAGTCTAATGTTTTACTTCAAAATATAAAAAATCATGGATGATCATCAAAATATAATATGGATATATGGGCCCGCGTTCGGCGGGCCCTCGTGGAACGGCACAAAAAACTCGGGGTAGCTATTCAAAACCGAGGAAGGGATAGGGTGGTAGATCTGCAAGTCCGTAGCGTAAGCAAGATGGTGTAATGCGGAGAAGGCAGATGCGGAGAAGGCAGATGCGGAGAATGCACCGGATGGCTTCGTCGACCTCGTGCAAGGCTGCAGCACGCGTTTCGTCTACAGGAAGCGGGTCTGTCTCGTAACGAATCACCCGCGTGCATGTGTCAATATACTGCTCCACGTTTCCAAAGGACCTGATACCCTCGGCCTTGCACGTGCGCGCAATGTACTTGTCCAAAAAGTCCAAGTCCTTCAAAAGTCTCCGTTACCTCAATGGGTTCATGATATCGAACTGCCAAATGAACAAAGTGGTCATATCTAGCTTCATTGCTTTGAGAGGGGGTGATTTCTTTCACGCTATAAGTAAACAGCCCCAGCGTGTATCGCCAGACGCGGCTACATCTCATTTGAATATGTTGCTTGATGGAATGGTGGTCAATATCAAGGCATCGATCCGAGATTGCCTAATACACACCAATGGGAATTTGCTTGAGGAGTACTGCGAGATAAATGGCATACCTTCGTTTTAGACCCATAAGAGTGGACCGATTTGAGTCAAGCCCAATTAGGCTTGAGGGGTATGACGTCGCACCTTGCCTCTGCTCGGTCCAAACCGCTGCTTCCCTTCCGAGGGCTAGATCGATAAGTCTTATCTAAATAAACTTATCGGAGTACGGTGGCGCAGTCGTGGCCGACATTCTATATAACTCGGATGATTCCTCTTGTTTACGCATCATCAACAAATTCATCTTCTCTTGAGTCCCTAGCCTTATCGAACCTGACCTTTTAGTCAATCCTGAAACAATTTTATATTTAGTGTATCTGATGCCCTCATTTTTCTAATGTATATCCCTTAAGATAAAAATGCGGCGGGCCTATAAGGAATCCCTTATATGATAACCTACCACTAAGTAGTTATATATATTTTATTTTATATTAATATACCAGAATGTATAAAATATAAAAGTAAATTTTATCGGGCATAAAAAATTAACACATGAAAGGTTAAAATACATCAAAATATTTAAACTACCTCTAGATCAAGTTAACGCATGCTCTCTTTGGAATTTTTGTCTATGAATAGTTATTATGCATTAGATCCTAGTAGTATAATGCTTTTGGTAACCAAATTATATCAAACACGTGAATTCAAATTTACTCCTATGGTTGGTTTGGGTGCAGTACAAAAATATCCTTGTTTCGATGATATTCTTCCTTATGTTAATCTCCATGGTGATAATACCCTTGTCGCCGAAGCGGGGATGATTTATAGGGCAAACAATATCTTTAACGGAGAGTAAATACACTTGAGAGTAAATACACTAGGTGTTCCATGTGATCTAAGAGCTCAGAAATTATAGTTGCTTGTTCACTTTTCATAATCTAATCCATCTTTTAATGCATTTAAGTTTAATCTACGAGTTATCTAACTAATAATGGACCATGGAGGAATTTCAAGCTTCTGAAAGATAATATGCACCTATACACGAATATATGATTTCGAGGCATCCGCGCTCCTTGAGTCACCGATTCAGGGTAGAGTTTCCATTCATGAATGGGAGACCCCGGTGCCTGAGTTGTACTGGGAGCTTTCGGGGCGAACTACCAGGAGCCCCAACCTCTGGACACGAGACTTTTGGTTCTCAACTTGCCGAACAAATGAAATAGCCTGGTACTTCAGTGGATCGTGGCTCATCGTTTAACAATCGTATGAATGCGTATAACAATCATATGAATGCGTATAACAATCATATGAATGCGTAAAACAATCGTATGAATGCGTAAAACAATCGTATGAATGCAACAATCGTATGAATGCAACAATCGTATGAATGCAACAATCGTATGAATGCAACAATCGTATGAATGCTAATGGCAAGGAAGTTCTTGTTCTTTGGGGAATGTGGTGCGAGCTTTAGGCTTCTCTAGAGTCACCTGCTTCAGCACCAACCAGCTCTTATTCGCATCTGCTCTCCGCATAACAGGTCTTCGTATCGCATATTTCACATATCATGTTGCCGGTTCTGTTGCCGGTTCATCAGACAGCAATCCTGCACAGCACGTGACGCGCCTACTCATCATCAAGTCATCATACCAAACACTTGTACGTTGTGGTGGTTGTCAAGTTTGGCTTGATACATTACCACCAGTTTGAGTCCGGGCACGACCCCTTGCTGGTACTCGTGTGGCTCTTAGCCTGGGCATGGTTGCCAGGAGACCCCGGCCTGCACAATGGGTTTCACCAGCACGCGGGACACTCGATATGGGCCCTGGTTCAGCCCTTCGAGATTAAAACTCCTTCTCATGATGAAACACTGGACGCCAATCTTCGAGGCACTGTTCGAAGCAGCATGCATGAGGGTTGGATATATCACCCGAATCCTATGCTTGTGGGACATTGAGGCTCCAAAGATGAGTCATGTTCCGTATGGCCCAAATCCTTGTTAGACTTTCAAGACTACCACAGGAACCTTTGCCAAACGTTTTGTTGGAGTATTGATATGTTTTGATTCGTGAAACCAGATCTGACGTGGTGGTCTTCAGTCAAATCTGTTGCACGAAACATGCCCCCTGCATGCTTCGATTCATCATGCTTCTTCTGGCCTGCAGCGGCCCGAACCACCGTTGATGTCACTGCAGGAATCTTTTGTTCCGCATTCATCAATAAGTTGAGGTGCCATAAAGACATAGTTGCTGAACAAAGTGCAAGCCACTCATACTGGAGGGTGCAGATTAAATCGTTGGTTTGCCGGTTTGTCCCGATGAGCTTTTGTTTAGATCAATGCTCTTTGTTTGAATCTCCCTTTGGTCCAAATCAACGCTTTAATGATTTCGTACCGGCAAAATTAGGTCATGGCTCTTGGGACATAAGACTCCGGTAAATAAGCGCGGATATCTTTGGCATTTTTCCCGACTTCACGACTTGCGGAGGAGTCATTTCATGGCCAACATCTCTTGTCGCAGTCTCTTTACTCTTTCAGCCTGTCAAGGGTCAAGGGCCAAATGAAGGAAATGTTTTTACCCATCGGACGGTTATACTGACCAATGTCAACGTGGATTTATGACTGTGACCATATCACACGTGGTTTCCATACTTTGCGCCTCTAAAAAGTCCCAGCAGCTCTGATGATCTGTTATTGGCTTGAACATGTTCCTTAAACCATACCAGCTAGGCGGGCCTCGTGTGAAATGGCAAGAGACTCAAGAAGCTGTCCTTGGCACCTCGGCGCACAGAACGGTCTCTGCCAGACGGTCTCTGCCAGACGGTCTCTGCCAGACGGTCTCTGCCAGACGGTCCCTGCTAGACGGTATCTATCCAGATGGTTTTCGAGAGAAAAAGCCCGATTCGACCCGCCGCTCGTTACCCATCCGTGGGGCCTTGATGCTGCGACTCCAAACATAGTGCACAACATGCAGTTTTAAAAGCCCAGGAAATTAACCAATGCAGTTGAAGCTTTGCGCCTTTTCCAAAGCCTGTTTAGTGAATGGTGGCAAGTATAGCATCCTCCTTATGCCCTTGTAGCTTTCAAAAGGTGACGTTCCTGTGTACAACCGTCTGTACAATTTGCACCCGTGGGTAGTGCGCTCCCATGGGTGCAAAATTGGGTGCGACGTGCGGTCAAAAATAAAAACAGAGGCTTGGTCGGCGCTTTCGAAAACTAATCGAGGTGCCATTTTCTGAGCCGGTTGCAAAATGGGTCGCGAAACTCCCCACTCGACCCGGAAAAGTCGAACCGTTTTGGACCGAATCCCGCAATGATGTGCCAAACGCCTTGGCTCAGTGTGTCCGCTCCAACATCCCCTATTTTCGGGGATCAACGAATCAATCTTCCAAGCATGAATGTCACTAATTTTCTAACGCTTTTATTTTCATAAGATTGGCGTCGAAATATCCAGCACTTTTTTTTCAGATTGTACATGTCATTGCTGGTCGTGCTAAACGCCTCTCAAGTAACAGGACAAACACTGAATCTGAACCGCACATTTCAAGACTTGCGGAAGAGGAAGAACCTTTGGAGCCATTGGCTGCTTCATTTTGCCTCCTTGGACTCACCACGCCAAGAAACGGGTGGACAGATGTTGCCAGTTTCATAAATTTACAGCCAAAAGTCCCGCTCGCCTGGCCATTGTGCGAGTGTGCGGGAGGGTGGTCTTTTATACCTTCGCTGTTGAATGTGACCCCTGCAGTTGACGGCCAAAAAAGAGAATGCGCGGGGCTAATCCCGGTGTTTGGCTGCCGAGTACGGCGTTTGGGCCCAGTTCCCACCACGCAGAAGCTTCCATGGGATTCCGCGGGTGATGGTCCACTCCCACATATAAAAGGGCGCGTCCCCCTCAGATATATATGACCATGGAAACCCAGGCAGGAGGCCAAGAGACTCGAACACCCCCAGAGCTGAAATGAATCCTGATGAGAGTCTTTTGACAAACTCTAGTCAGAAGTTGATCCACGGCATATAATCTCAGAAATGGAACTGAATCGGAATATCCTCTGGAGACCTTGGCGTTCTGAAAACAGACCTTGGCGTTCTGAAAACAGACCTTGGTACACGTCGGGTTGAGAGGAACGCCCCCGGCATTTATTCTGAAAAGGGCTATCAAACGTTTCATACAGGCTCCTTATAATAATAGAGTGGGGATCCTAGGTCCATCGCGGTCATTCTAATTGTACCTACACCTATCGGTAGTCGAATCTCGCTGGAGTCCGTTGCAGTCTTGATACTGTTGCAATACAGGCAGGGACCTGAAGACTCCGTGCCAGTTGTTGAGAGTCCATTTCCGTTGTGGAGAGCTTCCACTTTCGTTGTTGAAAGTCTCCAAGCCCAGGTATACCGCTTCACCGCACATCCCTCTCTTAGCTGCGCCACGTGCTCTGAGATGTGTGAATGGCGAGCCAATCTTTACGCATGCATCCTCAAGGCTCAAGCCCGCACCTAGGCTTCAGTTTCTCCAGAGTGGTCTCAATTAACATCGCACGGTCGAGCAGTATGCAGTGGCTCGGGCGAGGGTGTGTACTCCTTGGACTTCCTTGTCTAGAAGCGGCCTCTTTTCAATGGAAGTTTACCTGGAATGTGGCTGACTTCTAGCCTGATCCTAAAGCACCTGTGGTCACTCGTTTCACTAGTGGAAAGTACAGCGTGTATGGACAACTATAGCATAAACAACTGTGACCCGGTGACTCTCGCTTGTGGAAATTCTCAATCTTGGGCTTAAGCAGAGGTACTCTTTGATGCTTTTCTCAAAAACTTTGTTTCCACGCGATTAAATGGCGTTCCTTCCAAGTTCAACATTCCAATAATAATATTTACATACAGCTAACCCAAAAAATTCAATTTCATCCAAGGCGCAAGTGGTTTAGTGGTAAAATCCAACTTTGCCATAGTTGGGCCCCCGGTTCGATTCCGGGCTTGCGCATCTTTTTTGAGACCACCCCTTGCGTGCGTACTCAAAGTGCAGCTACTGCCTGATCTCTTCAGCGAAAGTCACCTGACCGCATCCTCCCTGTCATTAGACCACATGGGAAGGCGAACCCATTTTAATAATACTCACCCTTACGGATGCCTGTGTAATGGCCTGCCACCCTCTAGTGCAAGCAGCCCTCCCACACGCCTCTCATCAGTCTGGTCCGAGAACGTCAGCGCGAGGGCGGGCCGGACTCCCACGCGCACCCGTGCACCGGAGGCCCAAACACCACAGACCCGCATCAACACCCTCACCCACCCAGCCACAACCATGGAGTACGACAACACGTACCTCGACGATGAGGAGATTCAAATGGACCAGCGCCGCCCGAATGTCGGGGGCGAGCATTTCATCGCCCACGAACCAGCACAGCTCCTGGAAGAGCCCTCCCACGGCATCGTGGCCGACGAGGAGCTCCTAGCAGCCCAGGCCGCCGCCGACGCCGCCGTTGCCCAGCAGCAGGAGCACGGCACGCCCGGTGGGGTCTTCAACAACGTTGGTCAGGGCCTCGTGGGCAAAAACCGCGACATGATGATGCAATATTGGCAGGATATCATCAATCTGATCGAGCATGATGAGCACGACTTCAAAAACCACCAGTTGCCGTTGGCACGCATCAAAAAAGTGATGAAAACCGACGAGGACGTCCGCATGATCAGTGCCGAGGCGCCCATTCTCTTTGCCAAGGGTTGCGATGTGTTCATCACGGAGTTGACCATGAGGGCGTGGATCCATGCGGAGGAGAACAAGCGGCGCACGCTCCAGAAGTCGGACATCGCCGCTGCCTTGACCAAGAGCGACATGTTTGACTTTCTCATTGATGTGGTTCCTCGCGAAGAAGAGAGGCCCAAGAAAACCTACCGGGACCCGACCTATTCGCCTCTGCAGCTCCACCACTCAATGAGACAAGGTATGGGGCAACCCGGAGCCTCGGACCAGAACATCCACCATGTGCAAAACCCCCACTTGCCCGATGCGGCGCCTTCTTCATTTCCCGCGGCGTTGCCTGACCCCATGCCGAATTCCATGCCAAATTCCATGCCAAATTCCATGCCAAATTCCATGCCAAGTTCCATGCAAAATTCCATGCAAAATTCCATGCCAAGTTCCATGCCAAACTCCATGCCAAACTCCATGCTAAATTCCATGCCAGGCTCAACGCCCCACTCAGTGCAAACTTCAATGCAAAACCCCATGCAAACCTCATTGCAAAACCATTTGCATGATAGGCTGTTGGCAAGCCAGGTTCATGAAGGGCCAAGGCCACAGGCGATGCTGGAACAGCCAATGCTACACCTGCCTGGGCAGCCGCACACGCTTCAACATGATAAAATCGGCACCGGTGAATCCGAGCAGACCCACCAACTACCGTTTGCGGATGGCGCGGTGCACCGGAGAATATCCGACGCAAGTGAAAACCTTGGACAGCACCCAAATGACACAACGGATCCTGATAGTAGGTCGGACAACAACTTGCGAAAGACGATGGACGCTGGCCAAAAAGATGGCGCTTACTTTGAGTCTTACCAGCCATATGAGAATGAGTACTAGTGCCGCAGCTAGAAATGAGCATCTTTTGAAACAAGCACGCCATATTCTTGAAGTATGGACCGGCCAAACTGACGCTCCAAGGCATGCGGCCCCGGGTCTAGATGTCGAGCGATATTGTGGTAGCCACATGTCCACTCAAGGTCATTCCAGATCAAATTCCAGGTCAAATTCCAGGTCAAACATCAGATCAAATTCCAGATCAAATTCCAGATCAAATTCCAGGCCAAATTCCAGGCCAAATTCCAGATCAAATTCCAGGCCAAATTCCAGGTCAAATTCACATCGGTCAGGCCCACCTGATGCCACCCCAGATTAACTTCACATCGTTTCAGGTCATTCGAGGTTTTCCCAATCAACCCCACATTGGTTCAGGCCGCAGATAACACCTTCCATGACTGACACCTGGGAATATGAGCTCTTCGGTTTCGCCACCCCCCATGGAGGGTTCCGCCATCCCCAATAGAGGGTTTCGCCACCGGGGCTAATGTTTCGCACCTCGGGGTGCAGTAGGCCAGTTTGCAGTCGGTGGAGCGGTCTCCGCAATCTCGGCGCATGTCGGGTTCCGCGTCCAGGCGCAGCTTATGTGCAGAAAAAAGTTCCCCGATTGCCCTCTGCATCAGCACAGACTATCAGAGCAACTCTCACCCCACATGTTCTTTCTGTGTAGAACTGCGGCACTCCTCACACGAACACTTGGTATAAAACGGACGCTCCCCAGTATTTTAACCCCACACAAAATGAATTTAATGACCATTTCGCAACTGTTAGATGAAGCCTATAACAAGCACAAAATCATCCCCGAAGTCATCGACAAGTTCGACAACCATGGCTTACTCACCATTGAGTACTCTCCAAAAGACCACGTCACTATGGGCAATACCCTTGAGGTCAAAAACACCCAAAAAGTACCCAAGGTCCAGTTCACTTTGAACTCTCCAAACCAAGAGCAGGAACTAAAGGTCGACCCGGATGACCGATTCATGTTGGTATTGACCGACCCTGATGCTCCGTCCAATAAGGACCCAAAGTGGTCAGAGTATTGCCACTGGATTGCTTCCGACTTGAAGCTCAATGCCAATAACGATGGTAACGAAGACTCCTTGTCCACCATCCTAGACTTTTCAAAGGCCACGGACATTTTGCCTTATGAAGGGCCGGCCCCTCCCGAGAAAACTGGCAAGCATCGCTATGTTTTCTTATTTTATAAGCAAGACCCGTTAGCCAATTTGGTGGCTCCCAAGGATAGGCCAAATTGGGGGACGGGCACACCTAGGTCGGGTGTCAGGGACTGGGTCAAGAAGCACGGTGGCGACAGTCAATTGTTGGGAGTGAACTTCTTTTATGCTCAACATGAAGTCCAAGAGTGATTGGCGCTCCGGTAATGTTCTACCACGTAATAGTGAACAAAGTGGGCTTTGATTGAATGTAGGTAAGCGGCGTCGTTGAGCCAATGAGATACCGATATTGTGCAAAGTTGAAATTGGCAAAACCTTGATGCAGTGTAGCTGGAGGCGCCTATCGCAAACGGGCTGAGCTATAATCCTTCGGGCTGACCACCAAGCCCTTACCCTTTGTAGCACCCCTGTAAATGGTTTCGATGATATCGATCATCTCTTGCTTGTTGTCAATGAGGAAATTCAACTTGTTGTTGTTACCTGTGCCAAAATCGCACATCATATGTTTGTTTCTATGAAAAAACATCACGGTGCAAGGATCGTACAACTCGTACATGTCATTGAAATCGGGAACCTTCTCAATGTCGCAGAGATATATGGCAGCAAAGTTCTTAACTTTCTCAGCCACCGCAAAGAGAATCTCGTCCATAATCATGCACAGCCGGTCGGAATCAATTCCAAACCGAATGATCACAAGCCTTTCATCTTCCGACAAAATGGCCTGATCGACATGCCAACCGGTGCGGAGATGCGGGAGAAAAATGGAACTCATGTCGGAGGATCACAATTCGCTGTAGTTAAGATGAGATGGTTGTTCGCGCAGCCGATATCACCGCCTCCACAAGAAATGGGCGACTGCGCCGCGAACCTCGATCCCTTAATCTAGCTTTCCAGCACAAACGTTTCGGGGCTAATCTTGCTTGTTATTGTGCTCTCTGATCAATGAAATATTCAGATGAATTTTACCTCAAGCAGCCCTCAGGGATTATTAAACATGATCGTAAACATTAAAGTTCGCCAAAAAAAAAGCCTCGCTGAAATCTAACTCTACTAATAAAAATGGAGGTAGTCCAGCTATTTATACTTGCGGGCCCCTGGCTGCTTTTGTGTTTGTTGAGAAGATGAAACTGACGTGCAGAAGAGCAAGGGATTACGGCTGCATTTCCGAAACGCACCCCACAAACCGAAAAGAGGCTGCAAGTACGCAAGCAGCGGCTATATAAACATGGAATTTCCCGCTTCTGAATCGTGAATCTATAAATTTACCTCACTCTATCTAAATTGTTTTGTTAGTTCTCCCTGGACTTGTACTTTGTGAATTTGCAACCACCCACATCGTTAAAAGAACTACAACACTAATCCCTCTTTTGATTGTACATTGCCAGGATACCTAATAGGAACTTGCCCGAAATATTTTAGTGGAAGTGACCGTTTACAATCAAGATGCTGAAGCTAACTCTTGCCAATGCCCCAATTGAACAAACGCAACTGTCCGAATATCCTGAATCAATCGCAGTCAGTTTAGAGGAGAGTCACGTTGGCCGCCACGAGTTGCAAGGGGCCAAAAACGACTGGTTTTCATTCAGCGACCTCAAGGTTCAAAATCCCGGGAAAGGACCCAAACAAAGAACCAACGTTCAAATATACAAGTCTCCGTTTGTGTTTGAGGCCGAAACCAACTTTGATAATGGCATGCTACTCAAATACTTAAGATATCTGCGCAAGCTCAAAAACAAGAACCCCTTCTATTTCAAGTGGGGAGTATGGAAGGGGGTAGGGGCATCCAGGAGCATGTGTGATATTCTTGAAACACAGGGTCAGTTGGAAGCGAATATAAGGGAACCTAAATGGCGAGCGCCCTACGATATCAATGTATTAAGACTAGGTCTTACGTCGGGTCAAATGGTAAATAAAGTGGCGTTGAAAGTTCCTACTCCAGAGCAGACCACCTTCTTTACTACCTTGTGCAATATCTCGATGGATAGTGATTTATACCGGATGGGAAGCCCAAACGGTGAGTACAATTGGCCACACAGCCTGAGAGTACTACTAACAATAGCACCAATCATCGGCTTAAGCTTAAGATCAAGAGAGAATTATGGTGTTGTGAAACTCTGGCTTGGATCATCTGAGAGTGCGCAACCAGAACCACAGCAAATACTGCATTTTTTACTGAAGTTGGCGACTCTCATTCCAGAGAAATATTTGGAGATTATTGCTAGTGGAATATATATTCGGAAAGATGGAGAATCGTATCGAGTGTTTGATATGGACAAAAACGAGGAGAACTGAAGTCATGTACTGAAAGAGTCAAGCCGCATTTCCGGTGCACAGCCTTTTTTCGAAGCGAAATCACCTCCAGCCTAACCTCATCCCCATACAAGCACACGTGCCAAATGACAGAAATTGAACTCGGAATCACCGCAGATATGCATGTCCATCTCCGCGATGGGAAGATGATGCAGCTCATCACGCCCACCGTCAGGGAAGGAGGAGTATCCGTGGCGTATGTGATGCCCAACTTGGTCCCCCCCATCACCACCATAGATAGAGTGGTGGAGTACAAAAAAAAGCTTGAGCAGCTTTCCCCGAAGACCACCTTTTTGATGAGCTTTTACTTGTGTAAAGACTTGACGGCTGACTTGATTCATGAGGCGGCCAAGCTCGGGTGCATCCAAGGAGTCAAGTGCTATCCAGCAGGAGTGACCACCAACTCTGCTGCCGGGGTGGACCCAAACGACTTCTCATCATTCTATCCAATTTTCGAGGCGTTGGAGAAGAATAATTTGGTCCTTAATTTACATGGCGAGCGGCCGCCAGCCAAAGACGAGGACATTCACGTTTTGAACGCGGAGCCCAAGTTTCTCCCCGCACTCAAGAAGTTGGCGCAAGATTTCCCAAACTTGAAGATCATCTTGGAGCACTGCACCACCAAGAAAGCTGTTGAAACTATACGAGAGATTCACGCCGAAAACAAAAAGTCTAAAGTCGCGGCCACCATCACTGCTCATCACCTCTCGTTGACAATCGACTCGTGGGCAGGAAACCCAGTAAACTTCTGCAAACCTGTTGCCAAATTACCCGAGGACATGAGGGCTTTGGTGGGTGCAGCAACGGGTGGCGAACCGTTCTTCTTTTTTGGATCAGATTCGGCACCACATCCAATGGAGAGCAAAGCCAAGCCCTCCGGAGTGTGTGCTGGGGTATACACACAATCACATGCCATGGCTTATTTGGCTGAAGTGTTTGAATCGGTGGGGAAATTGGACAACCTCGAGAAATTCGTGTCTAAACATGGGCTTGAATTCTATGAAGTGCCTGAAAAGGCCATCGTCAGTATAGACCGGGTATATTTGGTGGAGAGAGAAAACTATGTGCCCCAAATCATTGGCAAGGATGGCGTGAAGGTGATACCCTTCAAAGCCGGCGAAAAATTGAAGTACGCTATCGAGTGGAGATAAGAGAGGGCAAGAGAGGGCGTGTACACAGGCCATGGAGGGACAGCATGTGAGAAGGTTTCATCATGACTCACGAGGCCACCTAGCAGCAAAAATGATACTACCAAGAGAGATTCCAAGGTAGCGAGCGGCTTCAGGGGAGAAGATCAAAGAGTGAATGGCCGAGGGCGAATAAAAATTGGTCCGGTCGAGGAAGTGGGCATTGGAGAAGTCCTGCATTGGGACTCGAGAGGGAGGAGGGAATGACAGGGTGATTAGGCTCGCTCGGTACTGCATGTCTGTGCAGAAGCGCACCACGAGGCCAATAAAGGAACCGAGCTTATCAGGGCGGCGCCCACGCACAACCGCTAGTTCGGTGACCCGAGGCGTCCCATTCACTATGCCCTCGAGCAAAACAGAGGGCAGATTGCATGGAAATTTGCAGAAATCAATCGGGAAGCAATGCAAAAGGCAAAAGGGAATGGAAGAAGAAGCAGGTCATGCTCCGAAAGCGTGTGCGCCGCATGGGACTCGGGGCACGTTTATTGCTGTCACTCGATCAGAACCACCCGTGTGCAGGAGGGCGATTGGAGCGCGTGTGCATAGAAGATGCCAATGAGTCCCCACGGGAGCGGCCTTCCGGGCTGCATTGGAACTCATCGGAGCGCATTTGAACTTATTGGAGCGCCTTGGAATTTATTGGAGCGTATTGGAACTTATTGGAGCTGCAATAGCAGGCCCCCAGCCGCCTCTGACCCAAGCGTGGACGGCGTGCCATGGAGCTTCAGCCCCACGTGCTTGTCTCGTGCGGCGCGCGAGTCACGAGCCCAGACGAGCCCATGTTCTCAATTAATGGGACAGACGCGAAGCAGAGGGGCTCCAGCGCACATGCAAGCCCTGCATACGTCAACGCCGCTCTGATCTATATAATGGCGGATTCCCCGCGTGACAATGGAGTTCTCGAGTTGCACGCGCCTTTCGCTTCCAAGCTTTGCACACTGAGACAGCTGCCCCTTACCCCGAGGAAGCAGCCCGAACAGGAACCCGAGTCACCCCCGAGTCACCCCCGAATCACATCCAATCTCACGCGATTCCCCAAGCGCCAGCCGGGTCAAAAACACGGCAACCACAACGCACGCCAACACACTAAGAGAGAGACGCCAACACACTGAGAGAGAGACGCCAACAAAAGAGTTGCCAACTAAAGACACGCCAACGAAAGACACACCAACGAAAGACACGCCAACGAAAGACACGCCCACACCATGGCCTCCAGAGACTTGCCCCACTCCATGAACGAGGCGCTTACGTCTTGGTACCAGCGCATCCCCGGCGAGTTCCACTACGGCAAGAAAGTCGTTGAC
The DNA here is from genome assembly GCA_002370765.1 of Metschnikowia similis. Taxonomy (NCBI): domain Eukaryota; kingdom Fungi; phylum Ascomycota; class Pichiomycetes; order Serinales; family Metschnikowiaceae; genus Metschnikowia; species Metschnikowia similis. Next base: position 42,509 of record NKZP01001149.1, read on the forward strand.
GACGGCGAGCCCAACGAAGACGGCAGCCCCAAGTCCGTGACGGTCAAAAACCTCTGGCCCGCCTTCATTTCAGGATCAGGACTATTTTCGGACGGATACGTCAACAACTCCATCGGCACGGTGACCACGTGTCTTTCGGCGCTCTACGGCGAGCGGTACACCAACTCCAGCGCCATCTCGGTGATCTCGGCCATTGCATTTGCCGGAACCGTGGTGGGCCAGTTGGGGTTCGGTTACATCTCCGATAACGTGGCCCGCAAAGGCGGCATGCTCACGGCCAACGTCCTCCTCATTTTGTTTACGGTGCTCTGTGCGGTGGCCACATGGGGCAAAACCCCCGAGGGCATGTTTGCCGCGTTGGCCACGTTCCGGTTCTTCTTGGGCATCGCCATTGGCGCGGAGTACCCCACGGCCTCGGTGATTGCGTCCGAGTTTGCCAACCAGTTGCCTCCGGGGCACCGGAACAGGTACTTCATCTGGTTCACCAACTTCTCCATCGACTTTGGGTTTGTGGTGTCGGCGTTTGTGCCCATGGTGCTCTTGTGGATCTTCACGCCGCGGCACTTGACGCCCATCTGGCGCTTGACGCTAGCGCTCGGCGTGTTTCCTCCGTTGGCGCTTTTCTTCATGCGCCGCAAGATGAAGAACTCCGACGCGTTCGAGCGCATGAGCATGAACAAGGCCAAGAAGTTCCCGCTTCGCCTCGTGGTGAAGTTCTACTGGTTCCGGCTCGCGGTGGTGTCGATCATCTGGTTCATCTACGACTTTTCCGCGTACTCGTTTGGGCTCTACTCCAGCTACATCTTGACGCAGATCATCCCGGGCGATGACATGTACCGGTCGTGGGGGTGGAACGTTGTGTTCAACCTCTTCTACATCCCCGGGTCGTTCGTGGGCGGGTACGTGGCGGACGTGATTGGGCCGCGCATGACGCTTTTCGTGGGCCTCGTGTGCCAGGGTGTGATTGGCTTTGGCATGACCGCAGGCTACCTGCATTTGAAGAACCACATCGGGGCGTTTGTGGTGGTGTACGGGATCTTCATCACCATGGGCGAGTTTGGCGCCGGCAACAACGTGGGCTGCTTGGCCTCCAAGACCTCGTCCACGTCCATCCGGGGCCAGTACTACGGCATAGCTGCGGCCGTGGGGAAGATCGGCGCCTTTGTGGGCACTTATATCTTCCCCGTGATTATGCGCAAGCAGGGTGGCGCTGACTCCGATCGGGGCATCAAGGCGGCCTTCTACATCTCGTCGGCCTTGTGTCTCTTCTCGGCGTTCTTGACGTTGTTTTTCTGCCCTTCGGTTGGCCAAGACTCCATCAACAAGGAAGACAGCGACTTCTTGGCGTACTTGCAGGCCAACGGCTACGACGTGAGCCAGCTTGGCGTGCATCACGGCCAGGACTACGATGCCTCTTCGGAAGAAGGCGTCGAGAAGGCCAACGTCAATGTGGAACAGACCAAGGTCGACTAACTGATATCATTCTGGGTTCTGCATTGCTTGATTGATCACAGCATGCACTGAGTTGGTAGTTTTCAAGGCGGCGTGGATGCCAGCCGGCTCCATGCCATTGGTAAGACTGAGTCCACCTTCTCGCCATGTCAATGCTCCCTGCTTCACTTTCCCTGCTTCCTTTCCCTGCTTCCTTTCCCTGCTTCCTTTCCCTGCTTCCTTTCCCTGCTTCACTATCCCTGCTTCTCTGCTTTATCTTTAATTGTTTAATTGTTTAGTTGCTTCATTGCTCATTGGTCATTGGATATTGGTCACTGCTCACTGCTTCACTGCTTCACTGCTTCATAATGCTTAATGCTCTTGTTTCAAAAGTATATTTCTGTATCGTTAAGAACAGGCTTTATGTACGGGATGCCTGGGTGGCGCCGGTCGCACCATGGTTTGCTTCCTTAGCCCTAGTTTTTCCTGGTGGCCTTCACCACAATTGGCACCATGCCTCCGGTGGAGATGGTGAAGCGGCGGTGGCCAAAAACAACAATGAAGGAGCGGATGGTTCCTGCGTGGGTGGTGGTGTTGATGATCGAGCCGTCAATGGCCCTCTGCTTGGACACGGCATTCTTGGACGCGTCCCAATCCTTCTCAAATAAGCCCTGGCAGAAGCGGTTCACCCGGATGCACAAGTCTTCGCTGGTCTCTCTCTCGGACGTGAATAGCTGGTCGTCCTCGCTGAAGCCCGGCTCAATGTCATAGTCGGGAAACCGCTGCTGAATCACGGACTTCGAAGACCTCTTATCGCACAAGTTCTTGCCAATGGTCTCGCGGATGGATTCCATGATCAAGGGCCGCGTGGACGCAGGCTTCAAGCCGTCCCAAGTGTACTGCAAAGTCCAGCACGACCTCTGCAACGGCGACACGTAGAATTTGGAAGGCACCGACCCACCATGGAGCTCGATTTCCTTGCGCCAAACCTCATTGTTTTCCTTGGCCTGCGCAATGCCCAACTCCGTGAGCATAGGGTCGGGCCCGAACGTCACGTCGCCGTCCGTGCCCAAATTGTACCACTTTTCGTTCCACGCATCGATGCCGTACTTGTCAACCACGTAGTTGTGGTAGCCCTGCCCGTGCCTGGCACAGAACACGAGCTTGTACACCTCGTTGTCCGCGGCCGCCAGGTTCAAGTCGTGCAACCGGGCGCGGATCTCATCCCACGACAACACACGGCCCAAGTGGTCTTCGGTGTACCTGAACAGAAGGTCCTGGGTGGCCGGGTCCGACTGCTTGAAGAAGCCCTGGACGGTTTCAAACGTCCACTTGAGGTCCTCCTGCTCCGTCACTTGCTGCAACCTTTTCTGGTAGAGCTGTTCGATTTCAGGCTGCGCGTGGGCGTCTTCGTAATCGCACTCGGAGGGGATGAGTAATGACATGGCTTGGAGCTCTGGACGGGTTAAACTAGAGTGTGGATGGCAGCGGCTGCCCCAGGGGACACGGGCGGTATTTATACTCGCAGCTCTCATGCATGCCGGTATGTGGACCGCTTCATTTCTCGGGCCATCACGAGGTCTGCTGGGGCAGGTGCAGGCCAGGCGCGTTGCTAATGTGCACTCCGCTTCATGGAACATGGCCGCATGTTTCAGGCCGCGGCCTCAAAACTATATAAAGGGTGATATCCCGCGGCCTCAAAACTATAGAGGGTGATATCCCGCGGCCTCAAAACTATATAGAGGGTGATATCCCGCGGGAATGGCGACGAGACCCAGAATCACGAATATGGGCTGTATGGAAATTATCCTTCACATGGCACTGTCTGGTGCTACTACCATCTCTGGGACAGTGGCTCTTCCCTGGCCCATTCAACGAATGACTCCAAGGGCATGACCATCGGGATATGATGATTTCAGAGATACGGCGAGACGAATCATCCCGCCAATGACTCTGCTTGAACTTCAGGGGTCCTCCTACCCTGACTCCCCGATAGTTGGCGGAGTACCTTCACACGTTTAATTCCTGAGTCATTTTCTGAGACCGAGGACTGGCTGTCATGGAAAGCTTGAGATGCTGAATTGGGAGCATGAGAGAAGGGGATATTCTCCAGTGAATGCAGTGGTTAAATACCGGTGAATCCAGACCAGTGTTTCCTGACCAGTGTTTCCTGACCAGTGTTTCCTGACCAGTGTTTCCAGACCGGTGATTCCAGACCAGTGATTCCAGACCAGTGTTTCCTGACCAGTGTTTCCTGACCAGTGTTTCCTGACCAGTGTTTCCTGACCAGTGTTTCCAGATCAGTGTTTCCTGACCAGTGATTCCAGATCAGTGGTTCCTGACCAGTGGTTCCTGACCGGTGATCCCAGACCAGTGATCCCAGACCAGTGACTCCGGACCAATCATTCCCAACCAATGATTCCTAGCCCATGATCCCATTGCATATCCCTGGACATAACTCAGTTGGAGTGGCCTCTGAAGCTGGCTAATCTCGCAGATAATAATGACCTCAAGAGTTCATTCGATGTACAGTCGTCCCCACACCCGCCTCAAAGAGTAAAAGAGATATCCGTTTTGGCGGGTCTCTGGTGCCTCCGGCTCTAGGCGCTTTTTCCGGGAAGTCTTCTCCCCATAATGGGTCTTATAGAGAGTGGCTGATTATTCCTTACACCAGCCTCCACATATCTCAAGGGAACCCCGCTTATATGCATTGCTTCTCTCCCATAACCTTTGGGAAGCCACTGACATCCAACCCGTTTTCGCATGGGCTCAATGAGTGACGAGGATGTGCCCCATGGTCACGATTTTGCCGCTGGCAAATAGCCCAATCACCCAGCACCATCTACTAGGCTACCTTTTCTTCCGCCACTCAATGCACCCATGCACCCGCCGTGAACACCATCGAAGTGCTACAGAGCCCAATGTTTGCTCAAAGACTCCAAAACCCCCTGCTGTAGTGGGATCAACATTTAGGTTGTCACTTTCCGTTCTCTCAGGGTTGAAAGCAGTCGGCACACTCCGCCAAACCATCAGTTGATTGTCCAACACAATATAATGACGTTTGAATCACAAACAAATAGCCATTCTATATCCCTCAAGCAAGCCCCTATCAGGTATCCTTCTTGGCTTTTTTAAGCGACTGAATCGTGCTACATTCCTAGGAGTAACCCCTCTATATTCTTCCTATAGGGTATTCAGAAAGAGCAGCAGGACAGAACCCACGTGGCTTCGCAGCCTCATTGACTTGCTTTGAACTGTGCCCAAATTTGCCCAAGCTCCTGAGTGATTTCTTCCTTGGAGTGCAGGTTTTGGAACTTGGCACACAATCCATTCATCTGCAAGCAATTCCTCACTCTATAATCATCGATTAATAGCCCAAGCTGTGCTCGGGTGATATTCCCAAAGACCAGTCTTTCTTTCATGTGATGCTCCATGAAGTTTATAATAGCCTTTCTTCTTTTGTAGATGGAGGATGCGCCCCTCCATGCGTTACCATAAATTCGGTCTCTCTGCTCTACCGATAGTTTTCCTGGCTTCAGCACATACCACTCATCAAGTAGCTTCATCACCGTATCTGAATCAGTCCCCATTCTGAGTGAAGGAACTGCGTCAGAAAGCGCCGTTAAGCCTGGGCCGAGGTGCTGGGTTTCTGCCTCTCCTGAATCATTGTCTGGCCCACTTAATTGACCAAAGAGTGTTGTATCGCTTTCCGGTGTCCCAGAAGCAGGCCCATCGCAGACCATGGCTTCTTGAAGAAGAGGCTGGATGAAGAGGGCATTGGGTCCAGCTACCCTATCACACGCAATAGACAACATGTGGTTACTCTGATTTGTGGCTTCGATGTGAGTCTTTTGGTTGTCTAAGATCAAATCCACCTTGTCAGAAATCGCTTCTAACGCCTTCTTGAAGTGAGCATTCTCCTCCCTCAATGATGTGATTAGTTTCATAATGCTTTCACTTTCTGATCTTGCGCAATAATCTCGGGCATCATCATTTTGATATCTATCATTGATAACCTTCCACAATTGGTCACCCACTGCATTTTGAATTTCCTGTACAATATTGCCATCTCTTTTCTGCCAAGTGCTGAGTACAGTTTCTTCCAACTTTCTTTGGGATTCATCAAAGCCTCTTACGATAGCGGTGTAAATCCGGTTTAAGGCATTTAACACAACTCCGAGTTTCTTTCCGAAAGATGGAGCCAAGACATTTGCCACCGTTTTCATTTCTTGCATGCTCTCGGAGAGACCCAAGTCTTGTTGACTCTTGAGAACCTTCTCTTTAAATCTGATGAATTCTGGATCTCTCGTAATAGGGTGCTTTGAAAAAATGCTCTGAGGAGCTCGGTCAACTAAATTTGTCAAGTCCTGAAGAACCACCTTTCTAAAAGTCTTCAACATCTGCAAAAATTTTGCCGTAGCAGTATCCCTGTCGACATCTGTTGTGTTGTTAACAGCCCATTCAGTCGCGTTGTCTCTTGCGTCGACTTGTTTGATCACTGCATCAAGCCAAGGAAAAATTTTGGCCTGCAACGACTCGGGAGGCTCAATGTCTCGAGGACAATCATAAGTCTCGTCAGGAGCAAACCCTCCCGAGAAAAAGATAAACTCCAAAGGATAAGATGTCAGGCCTTCAAGAATACTTTGTCTCCATTTGCCGGCCCTTTGCATTTGACTCAACTCGGTTAGATTTGCGTCGGCTTGGCGTGCACCCACTTCGTTCTCAAGATGAGTTGTTTCATTCATAAAGACGCCGATACTCTGGAGGCATAACTTCACTAACAAAGCTTGATGCTTGGCGCTGATTTTTTCATTACGCCTCGAGCTCCAACTGTCAGCAAAAAGCACCTTCACTGGATACCAGCTTCGTTTCTCTAGAAAGTTGGGCCTGTTTTCTCCTGTGAGATTTCCACGATCAGCCTCAAAATCGAAGCGATACCAAAACGACATGGCAATTGCAGTCACGAGACATATCTCGACATCCTTGTTGCGGCATGCACCCATTGAATGATGCTTGCCAGCTCCATTGAATGCTTTGCTTTGATCGGTGGTGAATCCTAAGATTTTGACTGATCCCCGTGCTGAATCATAATCCTCAAATGTGATGTCTGAAATTTCGGCCAGTCTTTTGTTGTCGCCTCGATACAAGAGATGATGACCTAATAAGATCTCCAACACTGAGTTAATACCATAATATATCTTCTTTTTGTTTCCATCCCCTTGGCCAGTCAAGTTGTACATGTTGATCATCATTGCTTTCAAGTTTGCTTTTGTGTAAGTTTCATTAGTGTACTCCTCTCTGTGCTTATTGGGAAAGTTATCCATGGCAATGTCATGATGAAGCAGTCTCCGCTCCTTGGAAAACTCGATAAGATATTGCAAGTTGGGAATGGTTTTCAACTTACCAACTCTATTGGCCCTCTCCGTTGTATCTTTTATACCTCTGCACTTGTACAAGGCAAGACAATGATTGAAGAACCTCAACCCACCCTGAAAACTTTCAATTGTTGAATCCCTTGTGCAGCCAGGTAATGCACTCTGCTCACTGTAGTGGCGCAAACACGCTGCCATAAAAGCTCCCTCGACGGTTAGCTGCCCAGGGGTGATTTCGTTTTTTGCCGAAAACTGGAGGTAACGAGAAATAGCATAGGAATACTTCTTTCTTGAAGTCTTCTGTATCATTAGAGCCATAGTAAGGGAAGATGGATACTGCAAGATGGTGTTTGCATAATCAAACAATTCTTTCTCTTGTGGTGTCATTTTTCCTCTTTTGATAATCCTCCAATCGACACGAGACATTTGCCGGCTGGTGATCTTACCGATGTAGATTGCTGGATACTCCATTCTTTGAATAAAATTGAGCATTGCTTTATCGGGCTCGTTTCTGTGGCTAAGGGATTCGTTTTCCATCTGGCCAGAAGTGTTTGATTCGTATGTATCCTCAGAGTCTCCCTCGTGGCTAGAACAATCTGCGCTGTCGCTAAAAAAAGTGCCATTGTTCGCCTCAAGCTCTGATTCGTCGAAAGCACTCACTTCGTTGTATTCAGGATCAACTTGACTAACTCCGGGTTCTGCACTATGACCAGTTAACTCTGTTGAGCTGGGAACATTCTTGGGACCCTGGGCAGATACTTTCTCGTGGATTGAATCAAAATGAAGCATGTGGTATCCTGGGGGCGATAAGTTTGATTTGCACTAAAAATACTGGATATCTCAAATACATGAAATATTCAAGCTATTTATATTGTTGATGTTTTTGTTTTTGTTTTTACAGCCTTTCCATATGCAGTAATTGAAGGCAATTTATGCTTGTTGAGGTTTCAGATATTTGGCTGCAGTTCAGGGGTTTCCCATGTTGCAAAACTATATTTGCCCAAAGGTGATACAAGTTGGGGGCTTCAGGTGTGGATTCTGGACGAATCTATGAATTGAAACATGAGAAGAAAATAAGGGAAAAAGAGATTTCTTTCCTGGCTCCTCAGGGAACCGGATTTGGTGTTTTTGCAGCCAGCCCCTTAAAGGCCCTCAAATCTCGGCAATCTCGTCAATCTGACATATATAAAGGGAAGCGCACGATCCGATTTTTCGTGCGCGCATAACCAGACCTGTGCCTCTGGCAATTCGGGGCTGCAAGGGACTTGAACCCCGCCGTTTTTATGCAGGGTGCGACCCGATTTGGTATCCCGTCCGAGGTCTATACAGGCGACCAGTTGCAGCCAATCGGAAGTAACGTCAAGGCCGATTGAACATTTGGCAACGAACAGCCCTAACTTTGAATACGCCAGGATTTTAGCGATGACAGGATAAGCATTGCTATACTGGAAGATGGGTGTTCCAAGGCAACCAGTCAACAACCTTTGGAACTATTATGCGACCTGGGCCCTCGCGTATATTCATTAGGCTATAGCTTCTGATTATGGAGGTGGCCCAGATCTTTGCCTGTTTAAGAGGTAATTTTTCAAAGAAAAATGTCCATGACTGTGTTCAAAAGATGAGACATAATTGGCCGTTCCTTGTGTCGATCTAAAGTTGAGGGATATCTTGTCAACGAGTACTTGGCCTGCACGGACTCAATGTATTTCGATGCAGGAGCGCATGCAGTCACCCAATAAGGAGTAGACC